>VCRD01000730.1:14986-92878 GCA_006783055.1 Trinorchestia longiramus | reverse complement strand
ATCAACACTGCCCAATACTTGAGCATCATGAACTGTTACATGACATGAAAAACCGTATAATTTTCTTGCGTACTGCTAGTGATAGTTATCGAAGTATTTTCAAAAGCTTGAATGTTGGAGTCAGAGCAGTACGTTACATTATAAATAAATGGAAAGAGTTTGGAGCCAATGAAAATTTTGCACAAACTATTGCACTTCGTAAAATATTTGCCAGAGATAGTCGTTATATACTACAAATTGAAGGGTGGGCAGCACTAGTGGACTACTTGCATTTGTTCCCGTGGTAAATATAATATATTTTCCACGTGAAAAAATGCAAGTAGTCCACTCCCGTGCTGTCGCTAACACAGCGCTGACAGAGGCGATTACGATCCAGTAGTTTACTATATGAAGGGTGGACAGCACTAGTGGACTACTTGCATTTTTTCCCGTGGGAAAAAATGCAAGTAGTCCACTAGTGCTGTCCACCCTTCAATTGTTCAAGGTGATCTTTTTTTATTGGAGAACAACTTTAAAACAATTTTTATCTTGTGTTAATCAGATTTGTAAAAGAATTATTAACAATAGACTTCAATGAATAAATTGAGTTCACAATCTCCCCGTGAGATATCAGAGGTAAAGAAAACCAATTCAAAGTTAAAATAACAGTTTCCCAGAGATTGTTCACTTTGTGATCAATATTTTTTCAAACAAGTTTTTGTCATCACATGAATCAACGGTCGACCGTTTTGTCCATAACAATATATTACATATATAGAGAAGTTGCAGAACTATCTACGACCAAAAGAATTATTGACACTGTAAATCATGGTGGCGAAAACAAAATAGATTGGGGTTGTATCTTCTTTATCGGACCAGAGGACTAGAAGTATTTAGAGGAACAGTGAATGGTGCTAACTATCGCAAAATATCATACCAAGGGCATATTTACAGTGTTCCTTCACTTATCGCGGGTGTTACGTTCCACGACCACATGCAATAAGTGAAAATCCGCAATGTAGGGACGCTATATTTATTTTAATTTCACGCAAAAAATAACAATTGAATATCATTTTATAACTACGCGTACACGATAGTTTGATGCTAGCGTGAAATGGAAGAGCGGTGAGGGGTTAAGCTCCGCTCGAACGGAAGAAAACAAGATGCGACGGTTACCGAGACAAACAGAGCAGCATTCTCTGGTTTTTTGCTTTCCACTAGTCAACCAATCGTGTGTTGTTTACAATCTCACCTCGGCAAGTAGCTTCTCAAGCGACCGCTGCCTAAATCCTACTGTTCATTTATGGTATATCCCTCCGCTGGGTAAACACGCTATTTACTGTGAATCGTAATTTTTTATGATTTTTGATATTCTTTTAGTGTTAGAATTAATATTTTTGTTGTATTTTTATACATTTTGTGATTTTTAACGAAAAAGTCATCATATATATATATATATATATATATATATACATTACTGTACAACACGTACTACGTATGGGCAGAACAAGTTCCGCAAAAAGCCACGCAACAGCGAAAATAATGTGATAAATACTTTACATTAATATTTTTTGAAAACCCGCGAAAAAGCGAGTCCGCAATAAACCAAACGTAAAGTAGCGAGGGAACACTGTACTCAGATCTGGTGAAAATCTTCAGCTTAGAAATGTATGATAGTTTCAATAGGACCACTATGCCAAACATATGGCCAAGGTCACCTGTGATAGTAATATTATTGTATTGCCCAGCTGATTGTCGGATCTAAGTTCAATCGAAAATTCATGGTGAAGTTTGAGGAAGCATTTAAACTAGAGGAGAATGAACCTTTATGAATTAGAACTGTCTCCAAAGAAGAATGGGCTCGAATTCCAATGAAATTATGAATATTTGATAAAACATATAGAAAGCAAATACCAGCAATAGTGACGAATGAAGGCTGTTCAAATTTATATCAATTAGATTTTGTTTTTCAACCATTATTTATTTATGTTATTCGTATATGTTTGGTAAATTTATGGTTGTGCTGTTTAGTTATGTTTGTTGGCAATTTTCTAATGAAGTTTGCTATTGTATCAGGTCTAAAAATGTATCGAAATACATTTTCAAATAGTTGGTCCACCTCATTGTATCACCGAGTGTTCCTGAATTGTCTAAAATTGCTAGGAATACACGTTTAAATTTACTTCAAATAAACTAGCTATTACTAAGCATATATTGCTAAACAATTACAAAACATCTATTACTAAGCAATTAGTAAGCATATATTACTAAGGAATTACTAAACATTTATTGCTATTTTATTACTAAGCATCTATCACTAAGAAATTACTAAATATCCATTACTAAAAAATTATTAAGCGTCTATTACTGAATGATTACAAAGTATTTTTACTAAGCAATTCCTAAGGATCTATTACTAAACAATTCCTTAGCATCTGTTGCTAAACAATAACTAAACATCTAATTCTAAGCAATCATTAAGCATTCATAACTCAAAGCAAGCATCTTCAAACTTCCATGCATCGTTGGGGGGACCAATTTACTACGTAAAGGCTCAATTTTAAGATATTCAATTGAAGTCATTCACCTTCGTATAAACACTACCCCTCGAGTCATCAGCTCTTTCTAATAAGCCGATTACTCCATTACATGACATGCATGTATTACTTTACCGGTAGTAAGAAACCAAGTGTCTGTGTTGGAGTATCATCAGTACAGGGATCCTCACGTGTCTAATAAGCTTGATAAATAGCGTATTACGCTACAATAATGCAATAGTTGTAATTTGCCTCTGGATTGAGTACTACGCTATTATGCGTAATAATTTTTTAAAGATATGTTTCTTCACGCTCCACTTTAACGGCACAAAGTTTGCATGAATATTAGCAATGTTATGAACACTCTAGCATCAAATGTAAGAATTTCTGCTCGTAAATTCAAAATGGTCGCAATATTTTTAAATAATCATGGCATTTAGTTTTAAAATTTAATAAAATCTCAGCAGTAAGCCAGCAATGTACTTTCATTCAAAACAGTAAGTGCAATTTAACTGTCAGCGAAAATATATAATGTTGAGAGTCTAGGTTAAAGAATGCTAAAGTTAGAGCAAACTAATTTGACAGGGCGAAATCACAATGCCATCAGGTAACACGTTGAAGATCGTGTTCTTGAAAAGCAAACTATTGCAACGGTACAAAGGTTAGCAGCTGTAGTTCAAACCCAAACAATTTCATCGCAGCTAGCAGATTCGGGAGTATCGAAAGAAAACGGAATATTGGAGTATCATCTTACGAGAGAACCTTATTCTACCAGCTATGAGTTTGCCAATTTTTTCCTTTCAGTGATATTGACAAATAAATTAATTTTTTTTGAAGTGGAGGAAATGATATGGCAGCAATGCGCAATGATTATTTATTAATACTGACAGAAACGTACAAAATCAAGTCGTCTCCCATTAAAACTACAGAAATAAACAATATTATGAAGTTACTTAGGAAAGTCACTTCATTACTATTTCACTTGTCATGCTTAATTATTTTACTAACATTCCGTAGGGGCTTCGTCGAAGTTTAAAAATCACCTGGCGTTGCTCTTGTATTAATGCGTTGCCCAGTAAGTTAGTTGTCTTGTAACTATGTTGCATGTCTTGCATTTGTAAATCATGTACTCGTATTTTCGCAATGCAGTGTGATTGACAAATACACTCATGACGATATTTTCTGCTTTTTGTCATATATCCTAACTAGCCCCGTCATTCTCATACAGACCTTTAACTCTGGTGTATACAATGAACAGTTGTACTCCAGTCAAGCTGAGGCAAAGCGCTGTCTGTTCCCTGGAGCTGCTCCTTGTAGTTTGTTCCAGCGGGCGGCGGAAGGAGAGTCCGAGGTGCGCATGCGCGGATCGGTAGCGCAGCGCAACATCTGGTCGGTGGAGCGGTGATAATTTGGTCTTGTTAGCACCGGATGGTTGTCAGAAATAAGGCAACGAATAAAATGATAGGGAAGTTTGGCGAAGGCGTTGAGTTAGCGCGATGGAAAGGATAATGACCGGGTGCGATTGAAGGTCTGATATTGGAGGTGCCTCTTACTGCACGCAATGCGTCGTACTCTCCCTCAGGCGTCCCCAACCTTCTGCTTTGCAGTCATTCAGAAGCAACAGATTAGCATAATATAACCTGAAACAGCAATAAATAATATAAAATACAGCTTGGGAAAATTGACTCACATCCTGGGATGAATACAAACTAGAATCAGTTGTTGTAAGGTAGAATTGAGTTTTGGATTGAAATCTGGAGGAAGACAAACAGCTCGAATACTTTTTCGCGAAAAATGTAATGACATTCCAACAGGATTTTTTTTCCAATATTGCCATAAAAATGTTTAGTATTGCTGAACTATTAATAGTAGATATTTTTTCCGATGTCAGAAAGATATCTCATTATTTGATAATGCAAGAAAGATGTTAAACGCAATAAGACATGTTTTTAGTTATCAGGTACTCACTTGTTTTTAAGGCTGAGGAGGCAGCTCGAGGTAGCGCGTTCAACACGGGACGCGTAGGCCATGGCGATTTGATGATACAGAATAATTGCAAAAATTATTGCTCACCATCGACAAATAATCCCGAGATACGAAGGAAAAATAGAGGACCCCTATGCTTACTGAGTTAAAGTGCTGCTTAATAATATAATCATATAGCAGGATGACCGTAAACGCAATGTATCTTGTTCCTACTATTATTAAACTTCGGTACATCATTCTGGGTATATCAAGGTACAATTTCAAATTGTCAAAATCATTTTAATTTTGAGTTGATCAAAATTGCACCAATGTACACAAATGTGTTTATTTTCGAGAGTTTATAATACGTATTATGTTACTAAGGAAATAGGTACACGCTGAACTTAGTTATTAGAGTTATGAATAAACATTCTATTCGCATGATAGCGCTTGGAAACAGGGGCTAAGTTATTCAAGGCTTCGAAGAAAAGTGAAGCATGTCAATTGTTACTGTGACGAAACCTAATTTTTCAATGGTTGATTAGAGAAAATAAGTCGATATCTACTGTTTAACATTACATGGTTCCTTGCTCAGACCTAAATTATAAAACTAGTTAACTCAAAGAACTTCGATGCTCAACAAGCACAGCAGAAATCATAGACTATGCAGCAATTCCGCAGATGATGATGATTGTCTGGAAAATGGAATTATTGCATCTGGAAAAATAGAAAGCAGTCAAAACTAGGTTATGGAAAATCCATAGAAAGTTTGCATTATTACTCTAAAGTTGTATCATTTCACAAGTCTACTCTGATCTTCTTGAGCGTTTGTATTTTTTTCACTGTTTGAAAACCAATGCATATCGCACTCTTAGGACCGGGATGATTGAGTAGATAATACACACAGTATTCACACACTTTTAACTTCAACTTAAAATAATTCAAGTTCAATTTAAAATGATCTAGTTCAAAGAAACATTACTCAGTTTCATCATGTTAACAAACAGTGTATTAAGTCATATTTAATTCTTATATCTAACATACCAACGAGTTAGCAATATAAGCGTAAGTTGTCTTATTCTTTCATGAGATGACTTTTTGAGGTGCATTTTCCTTGTATGAGTGATTCTGATTACAGTGAGACCAGTCATACTTTAACCCCATTCAAAAGAGGTGTAAAACCAGCAACATAGAGAAAAAATACAGTAAAACATCTCCAGGAAAGCAAAAAATAGTACGAGTACCTGCAGCAGAAGAATACGAAGGCAATTGAAGGTTCGTGCTTAAATAGAAAGTGCTTGTTGATGGATTAGAAAAATTGAAAATGTAGCGATGCAACGTGCCGGATGCACCCGAAAAAAAGCCTCTGAACAACACACAGAAACGATGCTTGAATATGTTTGTAACGATCCATTAATGACTTTAAGACAAATTCAAAACAAGATAAATGGAGAGCGTGATGGGCAGGTGTCAATTACGACTGTTCATAAGCATTGGGATTCTAAGTTTTATATGCTGAAGAAGATTAGATTGAAGACTGCAACAATGAATTTTGAAAAGAAGGAAGTTTACTATGAGTCGAGACTGATTCAAGAAAGTTAAAATGATAAAACTATTCTATATATTTATGAAACTTATTGTATTTTGTTTTTAAGGATAAGTTCTGAAAATCAACGACAGAGAAACAAGATGCACAGTAAAATCCTCTCTACATAGTAAAAGGAAAATATGTTCATGCTACTAAGAGCATTTCAAAAGCTTGTTTAATTTACTGGAAAGTACGAAAAGGATTCTTCAAGAAAGCAGACTGCCAAGAGTGGTTGAGGAGGGTGTTGAGATCGGCCACAGAAGATACGCATATCCAAAATAGCTGTGATTTGTGACAATGTTCTTGTTCATTCCAATTTAAAAGTTATATTGTAACAAGAAAAATTTAATGGCAACGGTTCACCGTCTGGGTCCATGCAGCGAACTATTAAATCCTATCGAATGATGTTGACGCGTGTTTAACGTACGTTAACATGAAAAAGTCATAAACGAAAGGTTAACAGATATTGCGGATTCAGTACTCACGGAGGTGTAACTCGGACTGATTGCAGACTTCAGTTTTTAGAACGTGCTGTTGTGTCTGAAAGCTTGCAATTGTGTGTAAAAACACTTCGCAACCTGCCTGAAACTGAAAATAAAACAAAACACAACCTTACAAATTAAAGAACATATCTTTCAATGATCGAATTTTCTTTTGATAAGAATTTCTTTTAAATGGATTTAAATGATTCTTATTACTTTGCATTTGCACATAATACTTTATAAGGTGATGTTATTATTGGTTATATTGCCAAGGGATTTATTTTTATAAATAACTGCTGGTTTCAATAAACTCATTTAATGGTAACTAAATACTTTGATGTTATGTAACGATCAATTAATGGATGAGGGTCCAGATTTTATGTTTACTGCTTCTGAATATGAACGCAAGTTATTAATTAGTTTTAAATATTTGCTTTGATGATCGAAATACAATTGTTAATTAAATTAACTCTAAATTTAACTTGCTTATTTGGAACTGAACTTGACACACATGAAATTGAACTTAACTTATTTTAAATTATACATGACTTGTTTTAAATTAAACTTGGTTTTTTAAAATTTAGGTTGACCTATTTTAAATTGAGGTCAAAATAGTGAAGAATAGGTTTCTACTCAGGAAAAAATTATGGTCTTTTTATCTTGCATCACACATGGACAAAATTATAGTAGACAGTTTTATTGGCACAGTAATTCATGAAAACAACTGAAGCAGAATCAATCTCAAGGAACCATGTTAGTTTTCCATGAAATTATCGATTGGGGAAATTCATTCTGTAATGGACACAAAGCCACGAGATTGTGTCGGTTACAAGCATCAGAAACACACAAATTAAGACAATGAAATTGAGAACTGAATTCAAATTTATATCCTGGAGCTCATGTAAGTCTCAGATCATTTCCTGTCATTTGCATTCCTCACTTCTTCACAATTTGTTTTTGTTCGTAATAATTCAATGCATTCTAGAACTTTAGTTGAAAATTAATTAATTTTAAGGTTGTATGAAATGAAACTTATTTAAAACCAAATCAAAGGTTCACAAAATATGAACAAGATTCTTGGATTTGTTTATTCATTTTTCCATATTATAGTATGCTATATATATTCGATGTCAAGTGCTGAAATTACTTGTAAAATATTGCATAACACATCTCGGATGCTGAATCAGGTAAGTCCTAAATACTGGAAGGTATTTAATTAAGCGAATCACATGTTCTATGAGAGTGAATAAACAGTGACCAGAAGTTAGATCCAGCTATGTGCATTAGAAAAAGAAAATAGTCATAAATATTAACGAGGGAATAAAAACCACCCTTCTCCTCTATTCAATCGCAATTGAAATTAATAGAATATATATACGCAATGCATTAATTTGACCCATTAAATAGGGTTTGACTCCCAGTGTACTCTTTTTTTCCTGCTCGTCATGGAAAGAAAAGGTGCATAAGGAAAAGTGGTGACCCACTTTACATTGCTGCAGTTTAAGAATCGACGCACAAATTAATTGAAACCCTGTCCTTCTGAGCATCATGCGGCAGGTCGCAGCTATTGGACGAGCGGCATGTGACAAGCCCCACCTCGTCATCGAGGGCACCACGAGCATGTGAGCGCTGACATGGCCGGACGGTCACTCAGAGGGAGGTAATCAGCGCATCCGCTCCTGCAGGGCCGGCTTGCTGGGCCCCGCCAAGGCTGCCTTGCGGAACGCGGGGTGGTCACTGGACCTGGCTCTGGTCGGAGGGGTAGAGGAAGACAGAACTGGGGGGATTATAGGATCAGGAGTGGCAGGATTTGGATAGAGTGAAGAGGAGCAAGACCAGGTGATCAGTGGAGAGGACAGGATGATGAATGGACGGGACAGAGTGGAGGGTGGATTTAGACAAAGTGAAGCAGATAGGACAGGGTGAATTGTGGAGAGGATAGGATGATGAGCAGATTGGACAGGGTTGAGAGTGAATTTAGAAGCAGTGGAAGGAGGCAGGATAGAGTGAATGGGAGCCCGAATGCTAGTTTGAGTAAATATCATGGAGTGAAGGGTGGACATGCTGTGCATTGTACTCAGTGGACAGAATATACAGGACAGGCAGAAGTGATTGATAATAGCTTGCATAAAGTGCAGCATAGTAAAAATATTATAACAAACAAAACAGATGAATTTTAGATTGATATAACAAGATAACATGTAAGATAATTGAACAGGATACAAGCACAAAAAATTTACTATACAAAACTATATGATAGGTAATCGGCTGGACAAAATATTAATGATAAGCAAAAGCAATAAATGAAGTGGACAAAACTACAGAAACATGAGCAGTTAGCGACGAGGATCGCGCACAGTTGGAAATTAACACGTGAAGGCAAATTGCAGAACAATGACAATACACAGACCAGCTGAGTGTGGCATCACCCGATAACTAATCATTTGTTTCTACCTACTCACGTAACTTCTTTCTCATTCAAACCCAGCAGTTTTGGAAAATGTTAAGAAACGTACAATGGAGACATTTATGGGAAATAGATACTCCTTTTCAAACATAGATTAAAAAGTATCGACTCAATCGTACGTAACAACTCTTTTCGAATTCTGACCAATTACGTTTTAATAAACATTTTGTTAGGGCTTCAACACTATTTTTTCAAGAGACATGCGTGCTATTCTTACAGACAACATATTGTGTAGCTCGATTTCTAGCTCAGAGGGTAACCGCAAGAAACTAATCAGCATGATAAAATTATTGCATAGAGTAGGAATGTAGAATATGATATTGATGAAATATAGATATATATAATATAATGAGCTCCAGCCACACTCAATAAATTTTTTTTAACACTGGAGGAATATTAAATAAAGACGTCGAGAAAGGTAGCAATAGCTTATGAGGGTGATTTGTTGAGGTCTGGATTACAAAGGATGATTAAAAGAGTTTTCTCCCGATAATAGAGATTAACAATATTCAGTGATAGAAGAAGATATTTTTCTGGGTATTTTTTGTATAAATGCCTAGAAGAAGACATGGATCTTGGAGCAAGAAAAAATTGGCTGATATTTCTTATGAAGCATCCCTACAAATTTTATATGCATAATCTACGTACTGATAAACTGATGAAAAGTATTTTTTGGAAGATGTAGAAGTGTTAAATTATATCTTGTATGATAGTTCTCAAATAGAACTATCGAGCAGGGACTCCAACAATATTTCCGTGGTCTTATTCCATTTCACATGTGTCATGCTTTTACTTGTGTTATTAATTAGGGGAAATTCATCGTTCATTTATGACAATTCTACCGCAAATAATTAGTGGTTTCAAATTGTTTACTATAGAAACATTCGTGTGAACGAAGTAAATTATTTTCTACATTAGAAGGGCAGCTTCAATATCTCGCTCTCAGAGCCTGCATTACAAATATCTCGCATTTTATTTTCAAATTATGTTGGGCTATTACTGGTATTTCAGCAAGTTACCTTGAAGCTAAAATCCATGTCTTCCTGTTGAATTTGCGATTACATTGTTTTTTTCGTAAAAGTGAGTAATGACGAATTTTCCAGTATTAACAAGTCCCTCAAGTTCTGAGCCGTAATTTCTGTCAAGCCTCTGCAGGACAAATGGTAAGACAAAAAGGGGAACAGCTGAAATTCGAAAAGAGATTTCCCTGTACGTATCGAAAGAATGCCCAAGAAATGCAAATAAATATTATATAAGGTTTTAAGTTCTGAATGTAGCTCTGATGCAATGTGGGCCAGACGTACGCCAGGCTTTGTGATGCAAATAGGATCCATTGAAATTTCAAAAAACTCTATTTTCTTTTCACATTTGAGTAGACATTATATGTATTTACTAGTGGAACAATAATGATGTGTTTACCCTTATACTACATACGTACGTCCTATGACATCGTAGTTTCGTCCTTCTCCAGTCCTTCGAAAGATGCAGAAGAGTTTTTCTGGAGATCCGTTTACTGCCTCACAGCGTCATATGTACAGGCAAGGCTCAGTGGCTACGCAGCATTCACAGAAGATTTCATCACTTGCTTAAGTATTGACGTTCATCGACAACGAGGGTCAAGCAAGAGCGGCCAGCGTAGGTCTTGCCGCAAGGTCGACTTACTCTGATTACTCAGCCCGCCATAATAAGGTTCTAGAACTTCAGTTCTTAGACATCAGGAAGTTTCTCATGCTTTGTCTTGAGAGAGACATTGCTATTGGGGTTTTCCAGTCTGAAATAACAGTCTTAGTCATTACGACCTGTTGATTGCTGGAAATAGATGGTATTCCAATAGAAACTGTGACTTTTTGTTAGGATATTCATTAAAAATTATTAATGCTAAGGAATTGAAGTACCATCGTTGAAAAAGACATATTGTAAATTGAATTGATCTGGTACTATATGTACAGGTTAAATTCTTATATCATAGAACGATGACCGTACTTTTAACAGCCCTACATTATCATGCCTCGCCGTAGAGACACCGAGAGAATGCGCATTCTGGGTGCGCATTTACACCCGATTACTTTTTTTCCCTTACGGATACCTCAAAAAAGGAGTTAATTCCATAAATCTGACCGCATTACATGACCTAAAACGTAAAATAACAATGAAACTGCACAGCTAACCCCCGACGTACTGTGTTGTATTGCACGAACTTGTGAAAATTATTACTCAGATATAGAACTTAAAAGATATCTCTCATTTAGGCAAAATATTAAACAACCAGCCACCCAACAGCTGCCCCAGGACTTTTCATCAAAATAATTATTTTTTTAATTCCCTCGCTTTAATGTTTTTCATTTAATATCCTGACGAAAAGTGTCAGTTACTTTTGACACTTATGCACCCCTAGCTGTACTAGCTGAATACATTGGAAGCTATAATACTATACATACGCCTTTATGAATGATATTATCACTTTCGTATTCTCTAACAAAGGAATTTAACTAAGTTTTGGTTTTAAACAGGTACTGCATGAAACCTTGTTATAATGATATATTTTTCCGCAAAAATTAAGCTTCATTTTTTTCTCTCTTACGTTCAGAGCAATTACCTTCGCGTTAATTTTCACTAAATAAATTTTGTGAAGTTTAATGGTTCGTAAGTTCACTTAAATCCAACATTAAGACTATACGAACACTTACTTCCATTAATGTGTAGATTTTACACGTACGTATAGAGTAGCCTATTTTACTCTTTTTTAATAATGATAAAGTTTCGACATTCTTATGACTTTTTATAGCAAATTGATAATACCTGGCAATGCTAGAAAGCAGTCGTGTGAACACTAAGCTTGACAAAACACTAGTAACAAATTCTAATTTTCATCTGAATTAACTCAGAAAATGAGACTGCCCAATGTGTAGTAGTTAAAATGGCTGAGCTGGTTTGGTCCGTGTGGTCAAATATATGTATACTTCTTGGCAAAATGTAAAGATGTTTAGGTATCGAGTTGCTGCTCTAATATTTTGAGAATATTTTATAATTGAGCTTTATATTTTGTAAGCCAAATCATGATTAGCATCATTTAGTTAGAAATGAAATTTGTCTAGGCTTAGAATACACAATTTACGCTCGAACAAAAAGAAACGAAGGCAAAACAAGGTTTGCTGGCGTGAAGGGTGTATAGAACTAAGTACGTCAGCTCAGCGATCAGGATATAAACGGTCTCTATGCCCGTGCTTTTACGTTGAAATTGTCCTCGTAATGAACTGATGTTACTTGTAATTGCACGAGCACACTTCCGCCCGGCCGTTACAGCTTTATACTTGCGCTAATTTGCTTTTATTGTGCACGTAATACGAAGAGTCCACACTCGTCCAGCTGCCGACAGAACAATAGTTGAACTTTAATGATTTACTGTTGAGGCTTTGATGGAACTGCGCCTCGCTCTACGATGGTGCTGGTCACTGACCGTAACTGGGAAGGCAAACAAAGACATACAATGATTGCCAGCTCATACAGTGAAGGAAATATGTAATTTTGATGACGATGTTTATGTGCATTCATGTCTTGCCGAAGTTATAACTAAGGATGATTTCCAACATGAAGTCCTCACTAGACCTGCATTGCGAATTTTCTTAGTGTCCATTGCACTGGGTTAGTGAAGAAAAGCATGCAATGGGTGGGTCAAAATAGAAGAATGGTGTAGAGTTCTGAAAGTTTGGGTTCATGGTTTGCTTGTATAGCAACTTCCTTCGTATTATGGTTTTATCCATGGCTTCAGGACTTTGGTTTCTATTTTAATATCTACTGAACCCGAGAACAAAGTTTACATCTTTCATATTTTTCATTCGGTTTGGTGTATTTTTATTCATTGTTCGAAGGGAAAATTGGTTTAACTATTACGAGTATAATGTAAATAGAAACTCCAAGATCACATTAGTAAGTGAAAAAACTTGTTTCTGTTACTTCTCATGAAGACGTTTAGGTAATCCTGAAATCTGTAAATTCGACGGTAATGATGTGGAAACTCATACAAAAGGATGATGGCATTTCATGGAGAATGTACAGCAGCTGATGATAAAATGACTACTGATATTCAAGTGGCGAAAAGACTCTCCAGCTTAACGCTTTTCATAAATTCATAAAATTTTCATTATGCTATATGGTGACTTTTAAAATCTATAGGAAAGCTTTAAATTAATTCACTACTTGTACTGAGAATTAAACTGAAGCATTCGTCCCATAAACAAAAGCTCGACAATTCGCCCACCGCGACGACAACCCCGCAACTGAGCGTCAACGGGCGGATAAAATGCTCATTACTACAAAAAACATACAAGAAAACATCTGCCAATTAAAGCTCCATTCACAATAATTATACTGAATTGGACTTACACTGTAGCATTTGAGGATTGAAGAGTAGAACTGAAAATTGTTTCTTGGTCAGTTGGTTGATTACTTGTTGTTGTGCCGTAGAATGCAACTGAACAAACGCAGCGGAAGCGACTTCTACATAACAAAGGTAGATTTTCTGGCGGAAAACGTTGACGTTACTGTACTTAGAATCTGTAAAGCAGACTGGATGTAGTTGTAGGATGATTATTCATGATCATTTCGGCGGACAATGGCTGATGCTACTGGGTAATGGTAGATGTTGTCCACCTTCCATGACTGTGAATACACTAGTGCGGAGACAACTCGGCAAGCAGAGCTGTGTGGAAATACATGCTTAAATTACCCTCGCTTATTTCTGTAGAACTATGCATGTTGGTGTCACCAGCCACTTGAAAGAGTCTTGATGACTATGAAGTTCCTGAATGACTGCTTTATAACACAACTGCGGGCGGATGAAAATGAATGAGTTCAAAAGAACTCTTGAACAAAAGTCAAATTTGTTCGAGCTTGGTGAACATGAGTAGAGATTCTCAGTGGGTACGAGTTTGTATAGAATTACTCAACTGAAGATGCTCAAATAATTCACTAAACTAATGCTGCGCTGAACAGCCAGGCAATGCAAGAGCCTGTCCGGGTAAACTATGGTGCAGAATCTACATTGCACAATCTCAGTTGACGTAGTCACTGAAGTCGCTAATGCTCTTTCAGTTATTATCCCATACAAAATAAGAAAAGACGAATAACTTCACCACTGCAGCTATTTTTGTACTATAAGCTTGTTTTTCTAACGCCTTGAATGTCATCTTTATTATAAGTTTCATCTCTGATATGCGGAAAAATTTGCAATGAGTGAATTGAAGAAGAATGTCGTAGTATAATTCACTGGGGTTTATTTGTTGAAAAAAAATCGATTTATAAATTCTCCCCAACATAATAAAGGCAAATTAAAAACCATTCTCCTAATAATAATATGCTTCGAATTAAATGGTAAAATTCTGTATTTGAAAAAGTATTCTCATTCTACTCATGGACGTCATTCGATTATTTGCTCCACTTCTTTTAAAATTAACATCACCCTCCGTTTTAAAAATATTCGATGAAAGGCGTGTTTTGTGATGGATTGTGACTGGAAATTCAAATCGTTCAAAGTAAAGAACCGGACCGTGTCTGCTGACCAGGTGAAGAGGCGGTATGGCATAACTCGATTAAGCCTCGTTCCCTTTAGCCCCATGAAATTCGATGGGTTGTTGTTAACGCCACATTATCGCGTTACTCGAATCCTGCTCATTAACCGGCACCTTAATTTATGCAGCCTCTTCGATAGCAATATTAAAGAATAATTTATTGAAGGCTAGGGTTACCTGCTCACCACTAATTGCCCCACTCTTGGTAAACACTGAACGTTGCACCTCACGGACTGCCTTCCGTCCTTCAAAAATGCAAATTAGTGTGCGTAAACTTTCTTAAAGAATGGCGGTATTTCGTGCACGGTTATTTGAAATTGGTTTCTGCATACCTTTTGCGCTATTTTGCTCATCAGAAGATATGTGGCGGTCCTGGTAATTTATCTACCTGCACGATTTCCTTCTGATGTTTCGTAAGATATATTTGCGTTACAATGATTTGTGCACGCAATCAAACGGTGTCAGTGCAGACTTCTTCATCCAATATTCGTTACAGTATTTACCATGTTTTCCGCATGTTTCCGATAACAAATTGCCCGTCAACCAGAGCTGAAGTTAAAAACGCAGGCTAAAATCGATAACAGCTTACCGAGCTGCAACCGCAACAATGTTTTGCTCCTTAGTGCGCCAGAGGCACGGGCGTTAAATAACAAAACACTGTTCTGTGAGAAGTTAATGTACCACCTTTTAATTTATACTTGTATATTAATAGATAACTTAAAATCTCAGTTTGATGCACATAATTCAAGAACTATTATATGACATTTGAAAAATGTTAAATTTGTTATGGAATTTTTTTACAGAGTGTTAAATATGAACAGTTTACTATTCTGAATAACAGAATTACTAGGGAAAGTCTAACCAAAGATCAGGTTGCAAATGCGGTGCTTTTTTTACTCTCCATCGTCATTATTGTGACTGTTATTACATGCAACCGTTTATTGAAAGCTAACTATTGAGTAGTTTATGACCATGTCTTGTATTGAATATTTGACAGGACCTAGACACTATGATCGCTATTTTGACTCTTATCTTAACCCCAATTTGACAATGTTACACGTTCCAAGCTCACTCCCTTTGTATTCTGACGTCCTATGCCTGATTTTGTCCGCTCCCTCTGTCCAGCAGTGTAATCTCAGAGCTTGCTACAATTAACTTTATAGCGACGATAAAGCCCGGCGCCTGGGCGCAGAACGCAACTTTACGACGCCTACTAGAAAAGAAAGGCGCATAAATTAAGGGAGTTTGGCAGCTTCATTAAGCCGAGCAAAAATTAGTCGAGCCTTATTGAAAAAACACGGCACGTCGATGCTTCACTTCTGATGGTCCGTATAGACATTGGCGATGGTGATGCTACGAGGGTGCACTAATTCTATATTCTTTTTATACGTAACTCAATGCAGAGTTCAGGGACAGTAGCATGAAATCGGTTCACTAAAACTGGCAATTACCGTGATGGAACATGGAGGAACTTCAAAGATGATGAAGATGTTAGGAAACAACTGGGCGTATCAATGCTGACAATCTACTGTAACAAGACTGGTAGTGAGGGATCACTAAATTGCATTGAGTCCTGGATTGGAAAACTTCCTGTTTCGAAATAGAAATCATTCTGCAACTCAGAATTGATTCATATATAATTAATTTAATTCAATTAAGTATGCCATTTTTAATGGCATAAAGAAATTACACACACTGTCGTATCCTGTCCAAGTCCAGCCTGACCCATCAACTATTCCATACGTACTTTATAAAGCATTTCCATTCTTTTAGGGAAGAGACCAACAGCTTTTGCTGATCATTCTATATCGTTTTCCCATATTACTTCTTTATTGATGCGAATAAACATGTTATTCATGAGAAAATCCTCACACATCTCGCTGCCTACCATGCACTCAACGCTAATGACACATGTATGATAAAAGCCAATGCGCGAGAGTGAAATGTCAAATGAGTTTGAATCCTTTCCTGTTTGCTGCCATCATCAATACATCAATATGAAATAGTGGACATGGTCGCTCTACGTAATGAGTTAAATTAGTGCACTAATTTAGCGAAGACTAATTGGTTCGCTTAGTGTTTACAAACCAAGGGAAACAAGGAGCGGACCAATTAACTTTCCGAAATGTAGTCGAGCTAACTTAAAGTCTGGTAATAATGATCATAAGTTTGTTCCTGTCTTTGTGAGTGTCTTGAAGAGAGACAGCCACTCTATCAGCCGCTTGCGTGTACGTAGGGCAGGACACGATTGGTTCAAGCAGCTGCAGCTAACTGAGCAGCATAGTACAATTCTGCTATTTTAAATTGTGTGTATTTACGACGCAGTCAGTTTCACACCCGCAAACAAACCCCATGGATAGACCTCTACCACTCAAAACATGTGAACGATACGCACTTTCTTTTCTCCTCCTAGTAGCACTTTCTGTTTCACCTCCTATTTTTAGCTCCTCTCTGCGCCAAACTCTCCACATCTTTCCTACTGGTACCGACCCAGACAACGTAGTCACTTTCCTTCGTGTACACTGTACTTGACACACACATTTTCTCCTCTTACCACTTCATTCACAAAAGAAGCCCTTCTCTAAATTCCACTTTAATCCAAGGCATAAGCTTGTAATCACCACTTTGTACCAGCGGGAGGGCGAGTCGTGTGCCAGCCTTTATTTATTTCATTTCTACGATTATCTCTTTTCATTGATTGAGATCGCGTTCAGAGTGCTGCTGAGAAGTAGTAGAGCCTGGTGTATTGAAACACTCCCGACCGTTTGGGCAACCCCAATGAGGTTAGAGAGGGGGTAGGAACTAGTAGGGGAATCCCCCCTGAATACTCAGCACTCTCTGATATTGAACTACGTTAGTAAAATGTCCTCCCGCGAGGAAGGACGAGATCAAGAGAGAGCTGGCATAGGTCAAAATGTCCGTAGCCTTCTCCCTACTCTGATTAACTCAAGATCTCCACTCAATCCCCACACCACCACATCACTCACTGGAGGCATCCCGCAACACACAAATGAACACGTTACCTAAACCACTGACATCAAAACAACGTTCAAACACACAAACAATGACACGTGCTGAGTTCAATTCCAAAAAAAATCGATCCCTATCTTCAAATTGACCTTCACGAAATATTCAAAACTACTTTAAAACTTCTGAACATCTCTCTCATCGGACACCACGGGCTATTACGCTGTGACCAACGAAATAGCTGCCATCGACATACTAACACCACCCAAAGCTATAAAATCTTTCAAGAAAATCAATCTGAAATCCGCTATCCCATCAGACCTACGTGTGAAAGAGAACTGTGTTTCTACGGCAGCTCGATAACTCCCTTGGAGAACTTACGACCTCAAGATATACACAAAGAAATCACACGCCGCAAACCCTTAGGCCAAAATACTAGGAATCAACAAAACTAGACATTATACACACGTCATAAAAATCAAATATTAAGACATCGCCACAACACAATGCTTACTTCAGAATGGCCTACTCGTGTTTAATACGAAAATTACTCCTTCACAAATAGAAAATGAAAAATACACTCACATTCTAATCTGCTGATACTACAGATTCAAAGAACATGCCACTTCCACGCAGCTCCGAATGATCACACCCACCAACAATGCAATGTAATGCACACAGTATAAAAAGTGCCTGAACTGCTAACGAAACCACTGCATTCTTGCCACAACCTGGCCATATGTACAAGGGGGAGGTAATTCAGAAGAAAAATGAGAAACTCCACGAACAAGAGACCTTCAAATCAAACAGACATACAGTGGGTGCAATAAATAGCTAACACATCGCCAAAAGTTTTAGTTACTCTACTTATACAACTTCAAAACAAAATTTGAACAATTTTCGTATTTTTGTTTGATGAATTCAAATTACAAATTGTAGTGAAGAAAAAATAAAGCACAAACATTCTACTAATACAAATGAGTAATTAACGTTTCAGAACGTATCCGATACATCAATAAATGATAAACTTAAACGAAAATTAAACTATTATTGACGTTTTTCGGAAAAACGAAATGAAAAGACAGATTTACAAAATTTTACATATAAATCTGAAGTCAGTCGGAGCAACAGATGCCTTGATTCATTCCTTGACAATTGCAGGATAAGGAGTGAAGTACATCATTCCATATTTATACTAAAACCAAGTATACAGAATTCAGAAAATGCACCTGATAGCATATTGTTGCGCTTCATACGAGTAATCAAGGTTTGAAATATAGAATTTTTTAAATTAAGGCATAAATACCAACTTCAACCATTACTGACACGATTCGTCGGTTTAAGTTTTGCCAGTAAATTTTCAGTCTACTATGTACGTTCTGGCCGCCCATCAATAATTCCAGATCATGTGGCCTGAAATCTTGTTCGGAAAGTAAAGCAAAACCCTCGAATATCTCCACCTGGACTTCAGAAAGATTTTGAAGTCGATGGGACGAAGGCTTACGAGATTGCAATAAGAAACTTACTCCGAAACGAAGAGCTCAGTTCTCGTATACCAAGAAAGACACCTATGTGAAGCCTATTCAAGTTACAAATCGTATGAAATTTGACACTGATCATTGGTAGTAACCTGCAAAGTTTTGGAATACTGTACTAAGGCCTGACGAGACGAAGATTAAGGTATTTGGCTGGAATAGTGTCAGTTGCTCCGCGTATGATCCCATCAATACCATCGCACATGTGAAGTTTGTCGGAGGTAGCATAATGGTATGGAACTGCTTTTTCTCAGCAGGCGGTGGCAAACTTCATGTTATTGAACGCACAATGAATTGCGAAACGTATCGCAAGATTCTTGACGATAATATCTTGGCGTCTGCAACGGACTTAAACTTACCAAAAGGATGGACGTTTTAGAAGGAAAACGATTCCAAACGGACGGCCAAAGACACATCAGTGGAATTAAATGAAGGAAATGCAGTGGCAAGTCAGTCACAAGACTTGAACCTCGTTGAAAATCTCTTTTGACGACTCAAACTAACAGTTTTAAAAAGAGACTCAAGAAATCTAACGGATTTGAAAGGAGGGTGTCAAGAAGAGACGTTTTTAAATAATACCTGTAGTTGTTTGCAAAAGCCTTATAAATACCTATCCTAAGCGGTTAGAAGCAGTAATAACAAGCAAAGGCCATACCGTCAAGTACTCAAGGAAAACAAATATTCACACTCATATACAAACGTGAATATCGTACCCAATTTTCATACCATGCTCACTCACAGCTCTTCTACGAGCCCTGACATAATCCGTTGAGCCCAAAAATCCTGAACTTTGAATGTGTCGTGTTCTGGTGCATGATGACCACCATCAAGGAAGAATTGGTAGCCTCGAAAACTTTGAGTTCTATGTCATGAGCAAACACATTCCATGTCATTCAGTTTGAGGAGAGGATCAAGGCCAGTGGGAAAACACAGGCAATTCTCTGGTTGCAGTACCAGTAGCTAGTTGTTGCAGCCATTTTCAAAAAAAGCACAGCAAAACTGCTTCGTGAAGACACCTAGTGTTTTTGGGAAAATTATGCTTACGATTATATTTAATGAAAGTTACGGAAAAAATTGTAGAAAAATAAGCGTAATCTGTAACGTTTGCACGATAAACTATGCAGTACAACTGGTTTGATATATGGTGCAGTAGCTAAAAGTATCAACGACCCAATGCTTTAGATAACTCTGAAAAGGAAATGTTTTGATAAACCAAAAAATTAATCAATTTTAATAAGAGCTTCTCGATATCACGGAAATTTAGATATTGGCGTTTGAATGATGCCAACGTGCTTTCATGGAAACATCCAATTTCTTTGATTGATTTTTAAACAATTTAGATTAAAAAATAGTTATACGGCCATTACATTGCAAGTTTTTATTGCGTATTTACTATTTTTTAGACTCAAAATGATGTGCAACATTTGTTTTACATCTACCAATGAAAACGTTTTCCATGTACCATGATAGTTTGTTCAGCACTAAAACAACTGAGATTAACAGGTTTTTGTCTCAGGTCGAATGAACGGCGGCTCATTAAAACTACATTTTTCTGGCTTGTAATTTGCCTTCAGTGGTGGAGTGCTCTACAATTTCATCATTGCCTTAAGGAAGGCATTGAGAAGAGAATACATTTTGGGCTTTATGAATAAGAAATCTTATCTTGGGCCAGTGACACGCTTGTTAAATAGAGGAAGGTAAAAGGCGTGTAACTCAAATTTCCACTAGACATTTAGTTCAACTCAACCCACAAATCCATTAAATATATGTTCTTTGTACATGCCGTTTTCTCGTCTCATTTTATGTTCTTGCTTTTACTTTCTCTGTATTATTTACAATGTATTGTGTACCATACTGGATTCCTACCACTTCTTTCCTATAGATACTGCATTATCTACATTGCGACTTTTAATGTTTTTCACATTTTGTACGTTGAAAAGAGGTATGTGTTCATTCTCTAGAAAATTGCCAACATAAAATTTAGCGTTTTCATGATGAATACGGCAGCATTTACTATCTATTCTAAGCTAAAGAACGCTAGTGTTCTTCGGAAAGAAGTCGTCCCTGTTTACAGAGTTCTTCTGTTCATGATAGCAGTAAAATAATTGCTACATTATGGCATTAGTATTATCATTTCGATATTACGTTAGAAGTTTAAGCGTCAATGACTTCTTCGTGACATTAAGCTTAATTAGGTTCTCGAACGAATGTGTTTTTAATCGTTTGCATTCCCTTTTGTACAGCGAACCTTAATGACTATTCTCCATCATTCACAGCTCGGACTTCTCATGGGTACCCGTTTACTTGTAGATTAAACACTCAGTATGAAAACCATATTGCCAAATAATTTCACAAGCACACTTAAAAAAATAATTTGCAAGGAAAGCTAGATAATAGTCACACTCCCAGTCATACTCACCTGAGAATGATAACAATCAATGATATCGACCAGACACGTCGGGGCGCGTGTGGTGTGTGCGGTGACGACTCGCTATTACGGCAACTGTTTCAGGTATGCCCCAAAAATTCAGAAGCATCTAGTGAAAATTGTTAATTTCTTTAATGAAGTGTGAGTTTTAGGTTATAGTGAGGAGATGAGTGCTGCTTGATAAAGAGGATACGACGCAAAGGCAAATAAGTTGTTAAATTTAGTACGCTTAAAAAATACGAAAACATCGCTATCCCGGAGCGACGACTAGATTAGATAACACAAGAAATTATTTGATACAAAATAAGTTTGATCGTCTGAAGGCGTATCAAATTGAAAAAATACTTGCCTAAAACAAGCTTAGACGTCCAAAAAGAGTAAGGAATCGGTGTCATGACATGACTATTAAACGGCTAATTGGGAAAACAGCTGAAAAATGGCAATGCCTATCAATGTTAAGAGTGTCAATGGACTTCAGGTACGCAGATGATATTAAGTCAGAAAAGTTTCCAACATCGATGTACATTAACTGGACAGCGTCAAAGTATAAATAGTTTACGGCGCCAAAACACATACAACTTGCAGCGTCAAGACAAAACCAGTTAACTACATCAAGACACAACCAGTTAACTGCGTCAAGACAGAACCAGTTAACTGCGTCAAGACACAACAGTTAACTGCGTCAAGACACAACCAGTTAACTGCGTCAAGACACAACCAGTTAACTGCGTCAAGACACGACCAGTTAACTGCGTCAAGACAACCAGTTAACTGCGTCCAGACACAACCAGTTTACTGCATCAAGACACAACCAGTTAACTGCGTCAAGACACAACCAGTTAACTGCGTCGACACAACCAGTTAACTGCGTCAAGACACAACCAGTTTACTGCATCAAGACACAACCAGTTAACTGCATCAAGACAACAACCAGTTAACTGCGTCAAGACACAACCAGTTAACTGCGTCAAGACACAACCAGTTAACTGCGTCAAGACACAACCAGTTTACTGCATCAAGACACAACCAGTTAACTGCATCAAGACACAACCAGTTAACTGCATCAAGACAGAACCAGTTTACTGCATCAAGACACAACTAGTACACAGCGTGAAGCCTATACGTGCACGACATGAACAGCAGACAGAACTTCGCGTGACTAGCGAGATTAAGGCCGCCGTCCGCACGAAATCTAATGAACATTTCGGCTCCTAATTGGAACAGCGGCATTAATTGACCTGCCGTCCTCTGATAACCGAGCTCTACTCTAGGATGAAAATGAAGGAACTAATATTGAGAATTAATTTGACGTGCGTTAGGAGAAACTTACGAGTAATATTGAAAGTTCATTTGAGACATTATCTGTAGAGACACTGAAATTAACTCAAATAATAGAATAGAATAGAATAGAATGAGGCTATAGGAACGAACCATCTGGCCCATTCTTGGGTCGGATAATTACTTCGATAATTATTCGGTTATTTACCCAAGTCCCATGCCGTATTTCTAGCCGCGTCAACCATGTCGGCAGCGGGATTCGAACCCGGGTCTTCCCGCTCGCAAGCAGACTCGCTCACCAGTCGACCAAGCTGGTGATTATATACAGGCAGCAAACATTATTTACCACTCAGGCACTAATGTCACCGATTGGCTACGCATGTTACTACAACTTCCGTTGAGAATTAGACTGACGAGTGAAAATAGAAACTTAGACTCTAATGTCGCAAATTATGAGAGTTCTTGAACAGTAATGGTGTACTTGAACAGGTAAATTTGGATCAGAATGGAGCATAATACTAGAAAAGAGTGTTGGTTACTACGGTAACGCACATCCATGAGTCAATCATAAAACAGAGTTAAACATGCACGACCCTTAGTACAATGGAGGTTAAAGTGAGTAACATATCTAACTGCCAAGCTTGATTACTGTAGCAATTTAGATAAGGTTTAGTCATGGAGAACTGTACGGAAATTAAAGATTGCAACGTATTTCATTGTTTATTGAAGATGACTTTAGATGATAGAAGTCTTGTCTATTCTCAAGATTAGTTAGAATTTATTATAATGAAAAAGACAGACCAGTGAGCTTACAGATGAAAAGAACAACGTAGAATGACATTTTTAGCTTCACAATCTATTCTGAAGGAATTATTGCAACCTTTCATAGTTCAGCACAGTGTTCCAATGTTTCAGTCTAATATAGAAATCTTCCTTGCAGCAAATTTTTCTCGATCCTTGCCTAGGGCATTTCATTGAAGCTAGATAACAATAACAATTCATCACTGGCACTCTCCTGCTTGTGTTTTGCCAAGACAAGATGTAGACAAGAATTATTCGTAGCTGGGTTCAATAGGATTGAAAGAAATTCATCCATGAAATAATGTTTTCACATCAGAAATGATCCAACAGCTGTGTTATCAAAATCATATGGGTTGTGGATGAAGAGCATATCTTAATAAATCACGGCAGTAATTAGCCTCTCTTAGCCTCCAAAATTGCAAAGTTGAGAGACGCTTCATGAAATTGCTCTCTCCTGTTTACTTAGACTGTATATTTTTTGTAAGATCGCGGTGATGTCTGAGATTTGGTCTCAGGTTAAGAGTGAGGTTTGGTTGGGTTAAGGCTTCAAGCAAAGCAAGTCCAGTTCATGTGCAACGTGTAAATGTCATCATGGGCAATACAATTGTATTTATGTTGTATGAACATTTTTTCGGCTAACATAGATGAATAGCTGAAAGATGACTTTGTGCCGTAGAAGTCTCATTCAGCGAGCTGTATCATGATGGAACGATGGGAATGAAATTGTTTGACATCTTCAAATATTTGACTACATTTGTTTACAGAGGCCTGTGCAGTGGACGTGAATTATGGCGAGCCAGATCGTCTTTGGTTTGTCTTGGCCAAGGGTGTCGTTTCATATCATTTTATTTCATGATTTTGCTGTCTCCAAACGTCACTTTACGATACGGTCAGATAAGGTGAGCAACAGGTCGGGTATAACGTGCAAAAAAGATTCCAGTTTGATTAATAATAGACGGTATGGCATAACCAACAGAAGGTTTCGCATTGTCAGCATCGGAAGGTCGGACATGATCTAAAACAGAAGGTCTGGTTCAATCGGTAGCAGAAGGCAGGATGTAATCAATCGCAGAAAGTATGGTATAATCAGCAAAAGAAGATCTGGTATAATCATGAGTCGGAAAGTATGGTATAACCAGGTGAAAAAGGTCTGATCTGATGAGCAACAGCAGGTCTGCTATAATCAGAGCAGAAAGTATGATATAATCAGGAGCAAAAGGTCTGATATGATGAACAACAGGAGGTCTGGTATAATCAGAGCCGAAAGTATGGTATAATCAGCAACAGGATTTCTGAAACACACATATAAGTAACAGGAAGTGCGCCGCGTTGAACGGCGGATGAGGCCCACCCACGCTGTGCATTTTTTCTCGTTCAGTTTCCCATTCTTCTTTCATCGACGGCGGCAGATCGAGCATTTACACGAGATAATTTCCCATTATAATGCATTATTGTGATTGAGTTTACCCGTTGATTTCTTGAGTCAAAACTTGAGCCACGGGCTGTTTGCTATTCACGTAGAGTTCAATCTTGAACTGCTACGAAAACCGAGCGAAGCCGCCGTCCAAAGCAAGCCAGCGTCTACATGCTCAAATCGTGAGGACTCGCATGAACACCGTCTGTCTCCAGAAAATGATAAGAAACTGTTTCATTCCTCTGAAGTGGTGAACTGACTGAAAAAAAACACTTTGGTGAAGTTTAAGCATCGTCTGAGTTACAGTGCATAACCAGAAAAACATTTTACTCTAACGCCCGTTTTTCAGCTATAAATATGATTTTTATAGTGCTTTTTAGCATATACATAGGTATGCAAAGCTGAGGTAGGAAGACTGGCGAGTGCATAAGTTATGAGACAGCCTAAAGGATTTTTTCAGCTTCTTGAAAATTACAGCAAAAAGGCACGAATTTCTTGAGGTAAAATTTTGTAAGACAAACCCAAGAAAATAAAATGTACATTATAAGAAATGATGGACCGTCGATCGGTTTTATCTAAGCGGACCGAAAAATTTGTATATCAAATTTAGGTACATTTCTCGCACAGTAGTGCATGGGATCATTTCAAATTCAATTACATGTTATTATTTTGGGAAGGAAATCATTTAAAACGTTTTCACTTGAATTTTGTCAACTTAATAACCGAAATTAAATTTTAAATCATTTTCCCAACACAACTTTAATGATTAATCCCATAGGATCTAGACAAGTTAACACTTTTTGTTGTTTGTCATTATAGTTATGTTATAAAACTGAATCCTGATCATGAATTCATACCGCCAGGATATATCTCGAGACGGCACAACATGGATACTGGAGAGGGCCTTCAAAACTGAGCCACAGGCCACGCTTGCCGGCTCCTCGTGCTGCTGAACACACCTCTTAGAACTGGTATCAATTTGTGCACTCCGTCAACAGCACGTCAAAGTGGTCATGTACCTCACTGCCTATACCATATTAGTATGTTCACGTAATATGTTTATTGTCTAGTTATTGTTTATTGTTTAGTTTAGTACTAAAATATTTTATTAAAATGTTCATTGTTATGTTACATAAAATGCTGCTCATAAGTTGTAGTGTACCTTGTTGGAACGTGGTGTGTGAGATAATGTACACTCCAATACGTTAGAGACTTTAATCCAGCGGTTGTTCGTACGAGTTGCTTCCACTTTCCCAATATCGCACATAGAATGGATGAAATGCATGGGAGTACCAGGTATCAGAAGTGGGTGGGCTTGAGCATGTAGCAAAATACAAACTAAAGATTTGGAGCGTTATAAAACTGAGGCGCTTCTCTGGCAGTGAAGTAAGGATGTTTCACAGACATACTCTCACCCTGATGTATTACAGGGGCAGTACGAGTATTTGCCTCGTACATGAGCGCGTACGTCAGCTCAGGAAAAATACACGGTATTATTTCTACTTTACCAGACTCTTGCATAGGGTATTGACAGGCAATTTTTTCGTAAAGGGGTAGGGTGGGCAAAAATACAAATACTAAGCAAAAACAATTTTTTTCTTGCAAAAGACACTTATTTCAAGGTTTGGCTTTAACGAATGGTAAGTAATACACTAATTTACGACTGCAAAAAATTTATTCAATATGTTGCTTTTTTGCTTTCACTACTTTACGAAGTCTTTAAGGAAATTTTTAATGACTGCACGAACTACTTCTTAGGGTATTTTATCCCAGTATTTATTCAATTTTGACTTTAGAACGTTGATACTTCGGCAAGAAGTACGTGAATTGTTCTTTCATCAACTTTCTGTTGATTTAGAGGTTTTCCCTAGTTTGAATATTTCGGATAGACTCAGTCCATTTTCATGCTTCTCTATGATGAACTTTCACATTTCTACAGGCATTTTCAATAGTTATTGGCTAATTGTTCTGTAAAAAATGAGATACATCCTTGATACTTAATTCGATAAAATTATATAGGGTAATATTTGTGAAATAACATTCATTAAAATTGATTTGAAAACTTGTAACATGAATTATGTCCCATCCAGTATAAAAATTAATCATCGCAACATGATACAAAATGATGACTAAATTTGCTGCAAGAAAATTTTTACAATTTTTCCTCAAATTACATAAAAACGTTACTTCTGAGCAACTAAATATTTGGTACAATATGATGTTAACAAAATAAAAGGAGTAGTAGATACTCTGCTATGTCCCTTATTCCTCATTTTCTTCCTTATAATGTATTTTATATGACATTTCTTTCAGAACCATACTGCTAACAGAATTTTCAACCAACAATTCTATGGCCTCCCATTTTCAAAATTGTAACTATTGGGGATTTCCATAATTTCATTCGAGCCGTTACACGTGCTGATTAACATGGTAATACTATGAGTTTTACTACTAAAAGATGCGTCTAAGAAATTCTAACATGAACATCTAAAGTATTTGAAATACGAGTAATTTTATGTACAAGCTTATGCTATTTCCTCTATTATAAGTAGGGTTCTACGATAAATACAAAACATTGCTACCGAGAATATATTAACAAAAACCTTTGCAACTGAAGCTCTTCTAGAAGGCCTCCAGAAACGGAAATTAAATAACCAACAATGGGCTATAATTCTTCAAAGAAAATTGCTCAAGAAAAAGTAGTGGAATATTGAAGAGAATGGCTACATCAATTAGGCACGGAAAGCCCTTTAAGTCTTCACAAACTGCCTAGGAACAATTATGAGCCGACTCTATTACAAGCGATGAGCAAACAAAAGCTGCACAAAATGTCGAGAAATAATATGCTCTATTAGAGGCAGGGTGACGGTTTGAAAGCCCTTGTTCAATTAGGATTTATTGCTGCTAATAGGCTCAAATTGAGGGCTTGGTGAGCTGCTCGACCAATGAGCATTGACCACTGCTGGCAGCAGCAGCCAATGGCCACACTCGACACAAGCGACATGATGAGTGTGGGCAGCGAGTGGAGGGGAGAAGGTGAGGGGTTAAGATAGGAAAAGAGGAATAGGGCTTCACATGTAACTAACAGGGGCGTAGTCTAACGACATGATATTTCGCAGGAGAAAGAGCGCAGGGTGGGAGATGCTCTGCACAAAGGATAAAAGAGAATGTAAATGGTCGCTGAAAGTAATGCATGGAGGCGTGGGGGAGTTTGAGAAAAAGAGCTCAAGACCTGTACGTTATTTAATACGTATGATGGATACATACAAGAGTATAAAGAAAGAATGACAATGAAATCAAGGATTAGTTCAGAGTGGAGTAATATTGTGCTTTTAGACTCAAAAGTGAGTGCAGCCCTTCAGGTTACGATGACCGCAAAGTAATGTCAGAGCGATGGGGCTAATAGTAATAATGGAATAAGAAAGAACACCACAGTTAACAGTTGTTGCTGGATCACCGTCTGCCCAGTGGAAGAATTGAGGGCGAATGTATCAAAATTCACAATTTGTGGTATTTTTTCTTATATATATTTGTTTAAACTCTACCAAATGAGATTAAAAGTGCATTTGTCTCTTGTAGACAAAACGAAAAATTTTGAACGTTACACATCGACTCAATAAGAGGAAGTTACGGTGTTTATTTCTGTCCACTGCTTCATATTACTTACAATTCCTCTTTGTGGGTCTTGACATAAGAGTATTTACATAAATAAGGCAGGCTTACATGTCTCATTGCAGGAGGTGGTGGCTAACAGAGAACAGAAGTTTCTTCAGATAAGGAAATTCACTGATAACGGGAATTTTCAGCTGCTGTCTACTTAACATCAAAGAAGCAGACAGCGGAGGCTGTTGAACACTGCTATGTTGTTGAATGCTTGAAATCCTGTTTAGCATTCCGTAAATAACACATCGACTCAGCGCTACAAATATGCTGGAATTTAATGTTTAGTACTTCCTCTATTTATCCAGTTATACACAACCGTACAGCAAAATGTCCTCACATGTAAGAAAGTGCAGCACATTTGAGGGTTTTCAGCGTTGGCTTGATGTTTTTGCTCCTTGGAATATCTGAATGAACTTATCATTGTTCGGTTTATGTTGTGTGCTGACCATGATAATGCTTTATTTTCAATCTGTCAAAAATATGAATAACAATAGGAAATTTTATAGTTAAACTAAATGTAATAATAATTCTAATTATACCGATACCAAGAAATGAAAGTTATAATGAGGAAAAAAATGAAAGTTATTGTATTAATTTAACAGAATATTGCTGCACACATCGTTGTTTTCAAGAATTCTTTTGAAGTATTAAGAACGTGACATCAGTGTTGCCTCGTGGTAATTAGATATCTTTCATTTATGACGCGTAATGCTCTGGTTAGTAGCAGTTGTGTGTTGTATGAAACTTGCTGTATACGTAATTTAAATGCAAAGGATGTTGTGAATTCAGCGGTATTCAGCGGTCATTCAGAGGTCATTCAGTTAATCAATTAAGTTTGAATTGAATTTATTCTAACTATATTCTATTTTCAAACCTGAAATATCTAATATTTTCACCGATAGATTCTAATTTTGATGCTATGACTGCTTATTAGCTGTTGTGTTGATTTTTTTAAATAAGCGATGGAGTTTCGTAAGAGTAATAACTTTCAAATTGTACCAGCTGCACTAGGTGACCTTGCGTCAGATCCTATCTTCTACTAAAACAAAATCTACAGAGTAATGCCATTGTAGTATAAGTTAAGTGTATAATATGATGGCAGTAGCAGGATAAGCATTTTGTCATGAGGCTCGCATAGGTCAGAGAAGTATGAAAGTATATGAGCCTCATTTAGGTGTTACACAAACACATTAGAAATGCTTTAAGTTGTAATTAGTAAATGACAGTATAAATTGCATAATTCATAAAGTCGTCTTCGTAAAATTAAGAGCTTTTTAGTTCACAGTCAGTGGATATGAGGCCTGACTTCTAAAGTTGTACATATAGTAGATGAGTCTGTCATAACTACAAGCGTTACAAGACAAATTAACCATTGCATTCCTTGTAGATAAGTCATTTCAATTGTTATTAAAGCTAGAATGGAGAGTTAGTTTGCAATTTCCATTTGGTACTATAATTTTTACTCATCCGTGCTCTTAACATTATTATAATTGTTGTTATTATTATTACTATTTTCTGAATTTTATTATTATTTTCATTTCATTCCCTTTTCAAGTTTACATTTGTAGTATTTTTAAAATTATTCATACTACCATTAAACTACAGTAGTTGCAATTATTATTAATCATATTATCAGTATTATTAATACAAGTTATTTTATGGAAAATATTATTATTTTTAGTGCGTTAAGATTTTCATATGTAATTTTTATTAGCCCTTGGAATTATGATTTCAATCAACATTGTTGATATTAGTCTATGATTATCTTAAAACCGTGAGAGTACATTCATGTAATATGTTTGTCATTAAGAGATTACACATAACTAAGCATATTCATTTCTAACCTAAAATTTTGAAACTAGAATAATTGAAGTACATAATTACAGTGAGAAATTTCAACAGGTATTTTATCCGGTTCTTACGTCAAAATAGGAAGGGCGAGTTCAAATGCAATGATTGACAGACGAACAAAACCAGCTAAGAACGAATTATATTTAGAGTGAACGGAACTACAACTTTCACCACCAATCTGTCACTGCTGTCATCGTCCGTCCGAGACGTCTCTTGTGTTAAGTGATAGGCTCTCCTTAACAACGCCTTCACTTTTCACAGTGAACCACTAAGCTGTCAGTAGACTGCTATTTTTCTTCACAAATGAAAGACATTCTGCTTCATTTCTTCTGTTAACAGAAGGCTTTGTCCGTAAAACCTGTAATCATTTATCCTTTATATAAGAAGTCCGCTATCCCAGAGACTTGACTTGGAGAGGATGCCAGGATAGGACTGCTGAAACTTGTTAATCTCAAGCCAAGCCAAATAGAGCCGTCAAATGATCGGCATTTTTTTATCGGACATTTATAGAGACCAACACAGATGAGGAAGATAGGTGGTTTTAATGCACGCTTTTCAGTCAGATCTCTGAGTTTTTATTTCAGCACAAATTGGCAGTTGTAAACTATAAATGATCCTGTTTTTAAGCCTTTATTTAGAAGGAAATAGGATGTATTCAAGAACCCATTGATCGAAATGACTTAGCAGTAATTAAGAAAGTGGTATAAACAGTGGGATGAAGAAAATGTTAATTTACCATTATTCATTTCGCACATGGAAAAAAATGAAATGTATTCCAATCAATGGGATGTATCAGGCTGTCAATGAAGCTAAGCGAAAAAATTGGTTTCTGCGACCAGTCGATCGGAGTTTTTTGTAGTGAATTGCGCTTCATCTATGTTTTTTATGTGTCTATACGTTGTAATATTATAACTGACAAATATTTGAACATCAGAATAGTTTTGCTCGAAAATGACTCACAGAAACTCTAATTGAAATTTGTAAAAACATCGGTGTTAAAGAGCAATCTTCTCCGAAGTATAATATAAAATTTCTTAAGAAGTTAAATTACTGAGCGTCAGATGCCACAACCTAATTCTTGTCAGAAATTACAATATTATCCAAGTTATTTTTCAATACCAAAAGTCGTGCACAAAAATTGAAGAAATTCTGTAAAAATACTAAAGATTAAATCATGCATATTTCTTAAAACTGTTCCTCCATGTTGATATTCACAAAAATATGACGGTCTTCCATCATCAACACATGTCATTTTATATCGTATTTTCTATGTACCGTCTCTTGTGCTAGCACACAATATAATCAGGTAAAACGTTGCGAAAAATATGCTAAATTTATGGTTGTTTTAATAATTCTAACTCGCACAGCTTTCTCGATCTGTCTCTAGATGGTAGAGACCCTCGATAAAGAACATAGTTATTTCTCACTGAAGTGTCTAGGTTACTTCTGTAATCACATAATATTTACAAGTAAGGCATAATTTAACTTATACAAGTTTATTATTATTTAATGCCCACTCACTTTAATTACGATACATGAACTTTGTATTTAAATGCATAACCTCCATTTATTCTGGAAGACCCATCTATATATATGTACTTAAATATCTGCGTACATGAATCGGTACAGAACGTAAGAGCGTACCTGCATAAAAATTAAATGAAGCTCTCATAGTCTGTCTTTCTATTTTTTTGTTCCGATGTATCCTGTCGTTAGCTTGTAACCTTATAGAAAATTCTTCAACTCTCGCAAATAATTATAATTAGAAAGGAACTCAGTATGTAACCAAAATTATTTATGACATTATTGTGATACAAAACTTCAATATCATCGGTGAGTAAGATAATTATGCCGAACATTTTCTCGAAAGAGGATATTGCCGCGTCGGATTAATTTCAGGATCCTTGCATAACGACCATCTGTTGTCAGTTCGGGTGAGATGCACAGGAATTGCTAGGTAGTTCTTATAACAATAATTAACGGGATGCGGAACTGGCTTGATAGCACTGACACTTCGACGATACCTTCATCCAGTCACCCATATGGAGGGATTCAAACTATCCTTTAGCTAGATTGTTGTGTTTGATGATGAACATGAGGGTTTCCACATTGTCAACTGCACCACAATTTTAATTCAAAAGTATCTCGATTGCTCCTGTGGTTCATTTCACTTTGATGGGATGGAAGATCAAGAACAGAAGACTCAGTGTATTAATCCAAAGCAAATGCGGACGCCACTTTTCAAAAAGCTTTTAGGGATTGCGTGGTGTTTAAGGTACGCATGTCCGGTTGAAGGATGTCATTACGCTCAGATAAGGAGGACCCCAGCGTCTATACAAACATATCTGAGTTAGTAATAGGAAGCTTTAAGGAAAATGACTGTAATTTTCGTTCAAGTAGGAATTTTACGAGAGCGCTTTGTTTGTCAGCTTTGTTGATCGCTTCCTTCACTAAAACACCTGTTTGCATGATGGTAACCTGATACGTACGCAAGTTCTAAACCTCGACGTATGTGCACAAAGTTTGATCAAATTGAACAATCCTTTCAGAAAAATATGTATCAAATAATGTTCATCAATTGTTTTGTTTTAATGCTTACTTTTTGTTCTGAAGTGAAATTTTATTATGTTGTATATTGGGTAACATTTAAAATTACAGATAACGACCAACTAAACCAAATTTTTTCATAAAAATCAAATGAACTAAACATCCATCACTGACCACATTATTTACTTTAAACTTCAAGAAACAGAGTGTAAAAAATGATTTTATAAGATGAAATCACTGCCAAAGACGTCTGACACTGCATTAAATTTTTGTTATGCAACGTTTACACAATGCTAAAGTAAAGAGGGCATTAGCCCTCACTTAACTGCATGTATAAGACCTCTAATTGATTGATAGAATTGTAAAAACTTAGTTGACTACGTTCATTGAAGTTAATTTCATTTAGTCCGGTCTCCGGAGGAAATTTTTGCGAAAAATTGATAAATCTGTATAGATGCGCTCTATAGTTAACCGCATACAACACGTCAGCTCTTCAAACACAGACTACAGTCATTAGGATGAGACTGTATTCTACTGCAGAATCAGTAGAGTGAAATAGTTTGACGCTTTCCAGAACAGGTAATTAAATATTAATAATTTCTCTTCGATTGGAGTGAATCATTTCGAGCAAGAAGTCTAATATCAACGTTTAACACGTTAAGTGCAAGGTGACCCACCGGTGGTTCACTCAGGTTAGGTTCTGTAATTTTTTCAAAGCTTTCTAGTGACTGTTTCTACATAGTAAAGATTTGCACCAGCTACGCAACCGTACTTAACGTGTTAATGAACTTTTGAAATCAGGTTTTAATGAAGTTTTTTCTGGCCGGACGCTGCTATCCAACTGTGACAAGCCCTCATCTTAGGGCAGTGTGAAAATTCTGGGGTAAATGATAACCTTTGAAGAACGTGGACGACTAATTGCTCAGTAAACCATAAGTTTCTTCTGGTTCCTTCTCAAAATTACATGCTACTTCAGTAGAGTAAAACGCCTCGAGAAATCCTATGAAAGCTTGTCGGGTTAAATATTCAAAGAAGCTTAGGGAAGGCTCAGGAAAATGAACGAATATTGAAAATATCATACATTCACATGTGTTGCTTATTGTAAATAATATCTAATTACTTCTAAAAGAATTGAGTTGATTAAAAAATCACTTCTTAAAATGAAATAAAGCACATTATAACACAGGCTGACTCAGAAATTTTGGCTCAAAGTTTCAATGAAATAATAATTTTGTCAAATCTAGATCAATTTACTTGAAACTTTGTGTACATGTTCACAACATCTTCAGCAATGTTGTAACAAAATATTATTAGGCATTTTTCGATTATTACAACCTCAAGTCTACAATCAGCTCTTCAGCAAACTTCCTCTTGAGGAGGACGTAGATTTCTTGGAATTCTGTAACTGATCACTTTGTTAAGTCTGGAAGTGCTGACTGACCTGGGATACTCTGTTCTTGCATGATTTTCAATTCATCCAGTATTCCTGAGCTGGTTGATCGTTCGATAGATGAAACTTCGTTTATTTTATGGTTAGTTGAAAAGATTCAATATCGCTGTTACAGACTTGCAGGTTTTGGGACACTGAATTACTGCAGAATATTTACGTTCTATTCTAATTTTATTAACAACTGCGTAACAAATTGTAAATGGTGAAAGAAGCATTTGAAAGAAGAAAATTTGCTCTTTAATGTGATGTTTTGAAATAATAAAATTATACATATTTTTAGCATAAACACATATGTTAAAAAAATGTGACAGAATTTATGGATCCCCTTCTAAACATTAAAAAGAATAATTGAAATATAGTGAATTACAATCATGAACATTAAACCGCTAGAAAGAACACAACACTGCAAGTCTACGTACATGTTCCTACAAAGTTTGCATAACTTGCGTCCAAGAACATAAGAAGATCTTGCCTTCGTTAGAGCTGGTGGCACACATAGAGTGGGGAGAACATTACTCAAAAGAGGATACCTATACAAGAGTGTGCCAGTCACTATACCCGAAAACAAACAGATGTAACTCAGGGAGTTATAGTCGAAAGAAAAAACAAACACAGTATTAGAAGGAAAATATATATTGCTTTATTTAAATTGCAATAACTATTTTTTAAAATTATTCCCTGCAGAGAATCATCTTTAACTTATGAACATTCATATGGTCTTATGACCATAATGTGCATCACCTTAGATAATATTTCAGATATCACAGCAAAAATTCATTTTTTCATTGACATTAACCAATATTTTTCAGCTTTTATTCGGCTTTGAATATCATATTTATTTTCTCCTACGATAAACTTTTCGAGTTCCGTCTATTTCTTTACGGGTCCCATAACGCTTTGATGCTCAGTATATTGCCTTCTCTGAACCTCAGGCTGATAACTTACAGAGAAAACAGACGAAGTTTTCTGTTCTGCCTCACGGGAGCCGAGGCTTAATTTAAGCTCACCATCGCTACCTATCAAAATGGTTCCAGTAGATAATGTGACTGTTTACTGTGAAATCTAGTGATTAAGTAACTCGTGGCAGTATTTCAAATGCTCTATTATAGATTGTATAGAACAGACTACGCCAGAAATCTTTTTGAAATATAATGTGTTGTGAAAACATTTGTGTCATGGTACATAGCTTTCTATAGCACGTCTAATGTCCTGCGAACTAGAGGGAGAAATGAACATGGCTGCTGCATTAGTCTCTAAGTTGAGGTATTAAATGGTAGAAACGTTAATTCTTTAACTATAACCTTTTGTCTGTGTCTCAAATATTTATTCCGTATGTACCATTTTCATGTGGCATCAATAACTTTTATACCGCGTTTGCAATTTTGATTCATCTTCAGTGCTAATGTGATCCACAGAGTTGAAAAACAAAGTTAAGATTTTAAAGGACCAACAAAATTACAATCAGCCATATAGTGATGTTTTTTCTAAAATACTTTTTTGAAAACTGTCCCAATGATGAAGTTTCAGTAAGAAATCGTCTTCTAATATTTTTAACGGGCAAAACTTGCAAAATTGAAAATAGAGAGCCTGTTTCATCACGTATGAAATTATCCTCGCTAATACACACAGTTATGGACATCCAGGTACTGCAGCAGGTAACCGTCGTCTCACCACAGCCGCTGCATACACACTCACTCAGAACCTCCTGCGTCACGCCGAGTAGAGTCATCAAACATGGCGGCTGGAAACACATCATCAAAAAGGTAAGTGAAAAATTTGAATTCATTGAATACAATGGACCAAATGAACTGAAATCGAAAGTTCCACTTGTAAAATGAAAACTTGTAGTTCACAGCTGAATTAAAATAAATTATAAAATAACTATTTACAAGTTAGTCACGGATGACTGGAATTATTATGCAATGGCTGTAATTTCCTTTTCTTTGAATTATGAAACTTATAATTTTGCTGACAAATAGTCAATCTAACGTGCAAATGGGTGAAAAATAAAGGTCAAAGCTTCATTTTAATGCAACATTTATTGAATAAATATTTACAGAACAATATAAGTGTTTGTAGATATTCTGTTAAACTAATTGATCAAGTATAACTATTTGTACAAAGAATTTAGTTAAAAAATCTTAATTTGTATTTTGCTTTGGGACTGAAATTTCAGTTGGCAGTATTTTGTACCCACTGAAAATGATTGAAGTACAGAATTATAAAATCCTTAAGTAAACAATTTATTGAGGTAAGTAATTATTCACATAATTTGACCAATCGATCACATCTCTTAGAAACAAAAATGACCTCACGATACTTTTACCGATACATATTTTGCTCATAAATTTTTCAATCGGTGATACTCGTAACTCTTCACTTAAAAATAGCGTATTCTCCGAATATCAGTGACAAAAGTCGTTTCAGTTATTTGTCCGAATTTCAGATTGAAGAGTGAAAAGGCTGGAGTTTTCTAACGAGGCGTCTATAACCAAGTAGCCACCTATGTTTAAAGATGTGTACATGTTTGTACGAGTGAACCTGATCCTACCTTAGTAATGACATCTACAAGTATGTAGAAGAATGATAAGGGAAACGATGTTCATGAATATGTAAGTAGTTTGAAGCATTTAAATGCATTATGTGCAAGAAATTAACCTCGAGGGAAAACTCTGTAATTTCTGCACAAAGTCAGTTATAAAGCAGTATGTTGTAATTTCGACAGGAAAATTTTACGCTTGTCTTGCTTCTTATGTTAAAACCTTTTGAAGACAGTAGCAGGATTTCATATGTTTGACGAGTATAAAAGTTTTTTTTTAAATGTTACTCGTTTCATTTGCAAATAAAATGACCATAATTGCAGTTTAACAATGTCACAATAAGGAGCATGCATTGTTTAGCTATACCTGCAGGTACTTTGAATTGAATAGTGATGTTTCATTTACTTGTGATATTAGCACAGAACTAGTAACCTGGACAACTACATCTCTTCACTCGACGACAATGCTTAGCACTAGAAATGTGTCGTTCCAGAGCTTCCTGGTGGCTTCAGAACAAAAACATGTATTGGAAAATCTTTATATAATGCATCTCAAACTTATACTGAATAATACACAGCTAGTATTTCAGCTGCACTTAATTCAAAAAGTAATTAAGTAATTTAATTTAGCTTTTTTCTTTTTTGTTAAGAAATGAAATCATCCTTTTTTAACAAAACTAGCTGGTAAGTTTTACTCCTAAATTCTTTTAACTATATCATTTTTCATTACTCCCTGTATCGATTCACCACATGTATAAATTATAGAAAACGAAAGAGTCGCAACATCTTCTTCAACAGCCTGTAGGGGAAGACTCAATGGCTGTACGTAGAACAATTAAGACGGACGGCGTGCACCAGATAAGGGCATTCAGCCATACTGCTGAAGACACTTTACACTGACTGCGGTCGGTGATTTGCACTTGATTACGCGGCTGAGGACTGAAATATTCCTTCGGAAATGTATGTACAACAACTTTACGACGGACAGTTTACTCCAGTAACGGAGAAAAAGCTGTAAATGATGATGATTTATCGTCAATTAAAGTGTATGATGAGTCATCCGAAAGGGTTGATGAAGGCAGTCACGGACATGTTCGCCTTGTTGTCAGTCGGTGTAGCGACGGCTGCTGCAGTGAACTCTTTTGGACCTACTTATGAGGTCGGTTCACGAACGACTTCACCTAATACTGTACGAACGACTATTGATTCTGAAACTTCATAAACGATTTAATCTGATGGCTCATGGATAATTTAAGCAGATAATGTACGGATAGTAGAGACGCATATTTTACAGACGTTTTACGTGCGATTACGACGGACAGTTCAGGACAGATTGCAGACGGCGCCACGGAGACACGCGGACTTTGTGGGGTTCGTGTTGAGAGATGGTAATGGGCAGGTAATTTGGGTAACAGCGGGCCTCATTAGCGATAGTTTAGACTAATGTGCCGGGTGAACGAGGACTTGCTGGTGGAAGAGGTAGGGGGCTGAATTTAGGGGTACGTGAGAGCAACAAAAGAACTCAAAAAACTGGAGGAAGCAGACAAAATGGTTTTATAGAAACATGTTTATAAAAAGGCGTACAACTTAACTTTGGATAGAGTAGGATTAGAAATTTCTTTTTTTTTGTAGACTGATGAATAAAGAAAATACATTAGGAAGTGGAACAAAAAACAGTTATGAACGAGAAGTTGATTATTCAGAGTGATGAAGAGGAACCCAGGACAAAATGGATAATTTTTAGTAAAATTGCATGTTGAAAAACAGCCAAGAATATTAGAACTAAGCAGTAATAAGTGGTGAAAGAATGCAAACACTGCATCCAGAAGTAATAATGAGGATATGATGGTTGATAGTGATACACCAAATATGCATTGCATGACGTAATTTGTAAAAAAAAAACCGAGAGACTAAACTCTTCGGATTGAGACAGGTAGAGATGCTGTAAACTGAGAGTTATCAAATACAGCTGGTCTTTGGAAAATAATTTTTAAATAGATTACAGGCTCTAATTGGCGTGAAATATAAAAGACGGCATATTGACATTTAAAGCAACACTTAATTAAATTAGCCCATTGATAAGTAAGTATGTCAACATTGATTAGGAAGCCAAAGACATGGAAGTAATGAAGAGTAAATAGAATGCCCGAGTGAAATAGGAATAAAAATACAACGATTAACGGAGAAGTCTGAGATGGTGAGACAAAACCGTAATTTCGACGACTTACACGTAGCATGAATTGGAGAACTGTTTGACAAACGAATGATCAGAAGCAGAATATTTCGAAGATCGACGACAATCATCTGGAAAAGCAAAGAATTATTTGCTATGAACCTATGTATTTAAATTAAACTTCTTGATCATCTAGACTCGTTAGAGTTATACATCAGTGCCCTGAAAACATATTGAAGTAAAAACATCCTTGTGAGTTCTATTTTAGAGGTTCATTGAGTCTGCGTGATAGTGCAGTAAATAACTATTTAGAAACATTTGAAAATGATGTTCATTTCAACTAAGACTTCAAACTTTTACTTATGAACAACGCTGGATAACTTACTGGATAACCAACTACTTTTTTGCATAAATTAACAGAAAAATGTATTTACTGCACTCGGTAACTGCTTTTTTTATTACCGTCTTCCGAATAATACTAAAGATTTTTATGTGTTAGCGACAAAACACGCGCCAGCATAAATGTTAAATTTAGAGGAATTGTATTTCAAACAATTACCTTTTCACGAAAAATTTTCAGCGAGGATTCGTTCAAAAGAGTCTCAATTACACTTCATTTCTTAGAGTGCACAAAAACAAGAACTTCGTGGGCTGAGCTAGCTAATTTCACGTTTTATTGCATTTAATTACAATACTCAGTCAGAACATTACGTTTCTCTCACTAAAACTTTATCGACTTCCATGATGCAAATTTCGTTCAGTCATTTGATGAGTAATAATTGAAATATTAGGAACAGAACTATTTCTGTTGCTCATTTATGTATTACAGGAAAAAACTAAAACTTGTTTTAGCTGCATAAAAACAGATTAGTCGATGATTGATGAAGTTAATAGAATATAAATCTGAATACTTAATATTGGCAGTTTTTAAAGTTGAAAAACTCCTTCAAAAATTCGAGTGCTTACTAATTGTTTTATATTTTTTAAAACTTCAATGATAGCACGATATTTTGTAGCCGTCTCAACTGATAGAACGCAACAGCCACTGCCATCGTTGCTCTCATACGTAGCCAGATTCCGACGGATAAAAAAGCAGTATCCTAGTGAATTATGTTGATCGCAAACACAACAGGTAAATCAAAAAGTCTAGGGTAATGTATTCATGCTCAGTAATAAAATTCGCATGAGAAATATATTCTGAAGATTGGTAGGCGTTTTAAAACCTTCTAGACGAGATAGTACCTGACTGAGAGCATCTGAAGACCATTTCAAGACTGCTGTCGTTCTGTCTCAAGCGTTGAGTGACGTTTTATAATCTAATATGCGTCTTCTCTTGAGTGGGCGGAAATACGTGTTCTTGCATCGAAATCAAGTTGAACCAAAAGGCTCGTCTTCAGTTTATACAGGATCGCAGAAAAATGAATTTCGATACAAACACTCTAATTGCAATTTTCCAGCCCATCATATCTACATATATAATCGACTCTTTATCTTCATCTTGCTGTATCTGTGTGTGCCCGTCCCATTGCTTCCTATCTATTACTGAAGAAAAATTATTGAACTGAAATCAGAACGGGTATGCATGTATTATAAACATTGTATTGGGGATACCAAAGTCGCTGGATCACTATAAAACACGCCATTTGTTCCGTTATTAACTTTTTCTCTTACACGGCCATGTTATCGTTAGGTAAGATACAACATGAAAGTTCTGTATATATTCAAGAAAAATATTCTGATTCTGATGGTGCCACGGGTAAAACTGAAAATTGTATTTATTTCATAGATCCTTAATTTTCTTACTTTTGAATCAAGGAATTTAACAGGAACTATCTGGGCTACGTTATCGTTAGATAAGATGCACAAGGAAGGTCCTGTATATATCAATGAAAAGTATTCATTTAAAACACAATAATTCGTCGTAAATCTTCAATGCATTTATCTCCATAATAATTTCAAATTAGTCAAATCTAAATCGTGAAATTTCTACGGGAACTGGCTAGTATAATATTATCTTGTTATGTAACCCATCACACCATGTAAGACCTTTCATTAAGGTAAACAATAGTAAGCCTGCGTGACGAGAAAAATCGAAAATGCCAAGCATAATTACACAATTTAAAGCTTAGACGTTTTTTTTGTGAACAGAATGCTTTGTGAGTTTCCAACTGACTTATGTTTGGCATTGCACATGCAATATTTTTTCTGACTTATTTCAAGCAAGATCTGCATGACTCCCTTAAAGAGGCTGCTGATAACTGCTGTTGGATGTTGCACTTCAGCAGTACGCGTTTGTTGTGAATTACTTTGAGAACAATAAATCATACCGTACAAAAAATTATTTACGCTGGTTAAAAACGGGACAATAAAATTAAAGCGAGATTACTTTAAAGTTGCCTAGTATTATAAATGCTCTTAGGAGTCCTTCTCGGCAGTCCATCAATACTTTCAAATAAACAGAAGTCACTTTATGATTACCATATTTTTCGAAACTTACCTTGAATTTGTCTCATCTTGATACCAAAGCAACGTTGTAAACACTGACGCTCCAGAATACGCTACTGGGTCGTTTAGTGTAAATTCTCATTCGCAGATCTCCAACTCCGTTGCTTGTTCCTATGTAAAATCCATTGCCCTTAAGTAGTTTTTGCCTTCAGATTTTACTGCAAAATTAGATCTCAGTGGTTATTGATGACATTGATAACTCTAATTAAGTAAAAAGTTCTCATTTATCTCTGAAAATTGAATATACTTCAACACAGTTTCCCAAAAATTATCAATTTTCTAGACTTCAAAAACAAAATCTATTGGAAAAACACGTTTGCTGGATTATCTTCTGATGAGTGCGAATTAAAATTTTCCTTGAATTTAAAGTGAGAATATTCATTTTACTTTAGGCTATTATCTACTGAACGAGAACTCTTTTAAATATTAGGTGGTATTTATGTGTGAAAAACTAATATTCGTTTTATGTTAGTTTTATTTTTTATGCAGAAACAGACACTTTCACATCGCTCAAAAGATATAAACTCTAACAAAATGGCTATGAACACTGCAGTGGGTGATGCCAAGACACTTTAATTGAATTGTAAATTCAACTCTAATAATTTCCTACCTAAATGCTGAACCAGTAATAAAAAAGAATGAAAGCCCCCAGCACGACAGTTCAAGTTATTCAGTAATTAAGTCATCAATACGCTCTCGATGGCGTGTTTAATGAGAGCTCTAATGAGATGAGGTTTCAGGGCGAGGGTGTATAGTTTCTGAGCGACTCATTATTTCCTAATGAGCGTGTTACAAAACCTAACTACAAGCTCTAGACAAAAGGAATTAGTGATCGTTAGGAGTTGCCATTTCAGCGATGGAAATCACTGGCGAAGAACTGATAGTAAATTTCATCTTGGGTGCAGACCTGTCGTTTGGCTGATGTATTTAAAAAAGAAATTTTTTAAAGCTTTAGCCATGTGAGACTCGGAGGTAACTTATTGTGTAACGTTATGTAGTTTTTATTGTAACCAATAAACCGAATTGAAGTCCATGACAAAATTGAACGGAAATGACGAAGGAAAACCTAAAGATAGAATAGAATAGAATAAGGCAATAGGAACGAGCCGTTTGGCCCATTCTTGGGCCGATACCCAAGTCCCATGCCGTCTAAAGTAAATCCACCAATCATGTATCTTAACCACGTAAGTCAATTCAGTCCTGTACTCGCATTTTACTTCAGTCACGCGCATTTATCTTAATCATACACTGGTCCTAGGAGTTAGGGACATAGAGTTAGTGTGGTTCGTAATCCAATTGGGAGGTTCGTAATCCAATATTTATCGAGGCGATTTTTGAATGTGTTCACAGTGCCATCAGAAACTATGTTTTCGGGCAGCTGGTTCCAAGTTGCGGCAATTTTAACGGGAAATAAGTTCATAGGTTGGGATGTCTTGAAGTTTCCGAGTAATAGTTTTTAGCCGTTATTTCTGGTTCGTACGTAACCGTCTTTCGAAAAGCCCTTCCAGTGTAACATTGTTTTATAGCAGATTGTTTGTTATTTTTTATATAGATTGTTATGTTATATTGTTTGTTATATCATTGTCTTATAACAGATAGAAGTATAATTATCGCTATACTTTCCCAATTTTTAAACTTACAAAATTGTTCATGTTCAAAATGTGGTAATTGTGTATGCCATGGTCCACAAGTTATAGCCCCTTGTTGAGTAGAGTGTCTGTAGTGTGTAGTACTCAGGCCAAATTGCATTCAGAAATACTTAAAGTCAAACGGTTGTTTATAAACTACATTTCATAAATACCCTAAGTGATAGAAAATTGATGCTTCTTAACCAAATTTTAAGAAAATACAACACTACTGGTTATAGTAACCATAGTATCAGTAAAACTTAAAATAATCAAGCATATCCAGGTTATAGATTAAGTGAAAAATTTATTATAAAGAATTTAAAAATCCATGCAAAGAAAATTGGTGATAAAATGAGTATCCCAATTTATTTATTATGAACTTAGTAAAACCAGTGACCTCGTAAGAAATATAATCTTGCAGACCAGTGGTCAGTGACATCACGGAGTTAATGTGATTCATCAGTTCAAATGCAACCTAGGAGAATGTTAGCTTCTCTATAACTGTTACATTGGCGTGACTGGAATGACATTTAAAAAACCGTTAAATGCTGTTACATAACAGGCTTCCATCGGCAATAATTTTTGCTTTCACCAAAGCTCCAGGTTGGCTAATGACAATCTTTACTACAAGCATAATGTTAAAATTTTCTGTAGAGTCGGTAAAAAAGAACACATTTAAATAATAAAAGCCCTGCATATTTATTATATGAATTTAAACCTGCAGTTAAAGACCCTCTGAAATCATGCATATTTTCATATTTTTCCCTCTGAAATCATGCACGATAAATGTAACGTGAGTTAATGGAACATTCGTCTTGGTCCTTCTTTTCATCTCAATCCTTTGAATGATAAGCTTGCAATTTTAATGTGTAGTTTCAGCCAATTTCATGTTATCTGAGGAGTGAATGAACATACATTTTCTTGAGGGAATAGTATCTGAATTTAACCTTCACTATATTCTTGCATTTTATCAGTGTGACTGTTATTCTTTTGTATTTTTTAGCCTGATGAAACTGTTTGATACATCAAAACGATTTTTTTCATAACAGAATATTGTTTTTACTAAAATGATTAGCAATATTTTGGGTATTTTAACATATTATGAAAATAATCAACCGAAGGTACAGTTACATCGTTAATACTGACAATGGTATCATTATTTTTGTTCTGTTTTTACAACCATTAATGTTACCGATGCTATTTACGGTTATTTTTGTTATTATTAAAATTTTTATAGTGTGATTTAATACATGTATCGTGAATAACTACAAGTGGAGACGAAGTCAACTTTTCCTTATTGCTGTGAGTCTGGGATTTTTTTCTGGTTTCTGATGGAACTTCTCTGTGAGCTATTGATTAATTTTAAATAGATAATTAAAACCAGCAATTGATTGATTTCGAATGACTAAATTTAAAACAGCAATTGAGTAATTTTAAATAACTGATTGAAACCAGCAATTGACTAATTTTAAATAACTGATTGAAACCAGCAATTGACTAATTTTAAGTAACTGGTTGAAACCAGTAATTGACTAATTTTAAATAACTGATTGAAACCAGCAATTGACTAATTTTAAATAACTGATTGAAACCAGCAATTGACTAATTTTAAATAACTGATTGAAATCAGCAATTGACTAATTTCAAATAAGTAAATGATGCTTTCCAGGATCTCTGGAACCCTGAGCGTCGAGGCTGGTATTCCACAGCAGCCTGGACGCCGGGATGTTGCTCAATAAAATCTTATGGGTCAATCATCAGCCCCAATGTCTGATCAGTCTTATTCGGGGTGTTGCATAAGTAACTGATTCTTTTATAAAATCTACAAGATAAACAGAGATATATAATTTGGGATTATTTGGAATAATAGATGATAATTAAAACTTTTGAAATTGTTGTGTTTAATGTTCCGAAGATTATTATTAATTGCTCTTACATGTGTCTTGTGAAATTTAAGTTCAAGAATGTTGTGCTACGCGGAGCAAAGTAAAAATTTCTTCGTATATGTTGATTAATTTTTAATGAATGAAAAATTACACGAACATTTTTAATGCTAAAAATTAAAAAAATAAAAACATTGCATCATAAATTAAAAAAACGAGCTCAAAAGAAAGAAATCGATGATCATAGCAAAGAAAATTTAGTCACGCCTGTTAATTTTGCACTATTGTGACGTTCAATAACTGCGCCCATTGCCCTACCAAAGTCTTCTATATTTTTTCCTCCTAGTAAATTGGAAGAAAATGATTTAGATAGCAATTCCTGATACTTTGACAGAATTGAAACCTTGCATCATTTAATAAGTCAATTATATAATTCCTTAGAGGCTGAGTAAAGAAATAAGCAGGGCTATTGAAATAATTATAAAAATTATCTACATATATAATGGACTATGTATCTCTATCTCCCTGTATCTGTGTGTGTCCATCCCATTACTTCGTATCTATTGCTGAAGAACAATTATTGAACTAAAATCTGAACGGATATGTATGTATTATAAGCATTGTATTGTGGATACCAAAGGCGCCCGATCATTATAAATTACTCAATTTTTGACTTATTAGCTTTCTTTTTTACACGACCATGTTATCGGTAAATACGATGCAGAATGGAAGTTTTGTATAGATTAATGACAAATATTCAGATTCTGATAGTACCATGAGTAAAGCTGAAAAACGTATTTCATTTCATAGATAATAAAGTTTGATAACTTTTAGACTAAAGAATTTAAACAAGTAATATATGGCCATGTTATTAGTAGATAGGATAAAGAATGGAAGTTTTATATATATTGATGAAAAATATTAATTTAAGGCACAATAATTCGTTGTAAATTTTTATGCATTCGTCTTCGTAACAATTTCAAATTAGTAATATCTAAACCGTGGAACTTCCACTCGAACTGTCTAGCATAATTATAGCTATTGAAATGTTCACTAAACGGGCTTGGTCAGCGTGAGTGAAGAATTAACAATTTACTTGCAATAACTGCACTTATTTTCAAGGTTTTATTAAAATGAAATCCGATTAACGAAAGCCCTTACTAAAACTTCCCAGAGGAATGGATTAGGTATTGTAGGAATTGAAAAACTCGTTTTGTTCCATTGATAGAAGGCGCCAGTTTGGGGTTTTAATTATTACTAGCTTAGCGGGAAATTGAAGCGGAGACGATTAAGGGAAATGAAGATATGAAAGGAAAGTGTGAGATCTGGTACAATATTTACATGTTGAAAATTTAGAAAAAAAGAAATGAAAAATTCTCCGATTGAGGGAGTGAGATAGTAGCGGTGTGGTTCAATACACGTCAAGGTTAACGAGGTTTAATATTTACTACATCTAATTATTTTTACTTCACACTGTGTATTATATTAGTCTTGGGTACGAGCTCTTCTGCTGGCCTTCGGCACCGAGCAACACTGAGTGGATCACACAGTAATTGTCTGGACTCTATACTGTTGAACTCAGAGTCCTAACGCCAAGCTTTGCACAAAATCAGCACAATTAAGGTGTCTGAACTGGTGTTCTTAAAATAATAGCAACATCGCTCTGTATCACTTCATTGCGTGGTTCTCACCAAGCAGTAGTTGTATTCATGTTGAAGTTTGCGGTTAACCATAACATCATACTGTAATTTGGAAATTACTTGAGTGTTAGAAGTATTTTTAATGGACTCGGTAAACCCCGTGTAATTGATATACTAAAACACTTTTAACTACGCGTAGGAATTCTTGTATTTCTCCACTATGTAGGATTGTAGCTTTTATGTATGGAAAAGTAAGTAACCTCGAAGGAAGAGCATTCTTAACCCTTCACCTCCGACCTCTTCGACAAGTATCGAGCCAACGCTAAAATCGACGTGTGATTACTCAGCCTGCATTGATACAAATGGGAAAGTTTTAGTCGTTTTGATTGAGGTGATGAAACTTTCTTATATCATTACAGATTTATGTATGCATTAGACTGAATTGTGGTGAGAGCAGATCTACGCGTTCACACAGCTGCGGAATCCTGGTATATTGTTTTCCCACTATATTCCACTATATAATAATACACAGTTTGTTGCTTGATTGCTTGGTCCGTCTCTCTGTCACGATCTTAAGGATTTAGGTAAGGGAAAATTTGGTAGAGTATACATGATACCTCTCAGATGAAACCTTTCATCTACGTGTTTCATTTGTTGGGAAATTGGTCCCACACAAACTGTCTCCAGATAATTGGTTACAGAATGTCGTTTGTTGTGAATCATAACTTTCAGGCACAATTTTCCTGTGAGCTCGTCCTAGGGCAGGAGAAGTTGATCCTTTACCACAAAGTTAAACGCCGTGTCGATCATGGATCAGTTGAGGAAGAAGATTAGTTTAATAACCGACAAGAGAATTTCATCTAAATAAGATCATGTTAAGTGCATGGTGGGATATTGAAGGAATGGTCCAGTACGAACTGTGAAACATTATTCAAACTATTTTTGCTAATCTCTACTGTGATCAACTTCGTCGTTTGCAAGCAGCTTTGAACCAAAAGCAACGCTCTTTAGTGAAGGGAAAGGGTATTATTATTATTATTATATTTCTGCTATTAACCACTGCAGGTGACGTCATCTGTCATAATAATGCTATCTAAAAATATCTCCAAAAATTTTGGTTGAAAAACATTGCTTCATTCACCATATTTTACTGATCTTGCTCCTTCTGATTATCATTTATTTCGAGGACTATAGAGCCGTTTAGATAGTCTTAGGTTGGCACCAAGAAAAGATGTTAACAATGAATTCTATTCCTAATTTACTTCAAAACTTGAGGCATTTTACAAGCATGAACTTTATGTTTATTAACGAATGGAATGATGTAGAAAGCAAATGATGTTATGTTGCCGAATATGTATTTTCATAATCATGAGTTCATCAGTTTTTAATTGAGACCTTGAAATAGGATATTACTCTTGTAACAACCCGATATTTTTTGCTCGTTTTCATCACATGAAGTTAACATTCCTCTGAAGAGCCTGTTTTAGATGACATCATTCTGCCCAAAAACTGAGCACCAGCGCAGTGTATCTGAAATATGAGATAATGACGTGAGAAACGTAGTAAAAACGCTAGTGTAAACATGAAGCCCAGTTAACTTCATAGTTTACGACTACTTAGCTGGGAAGGAATTTAAAATTTATTTTCACACGTTCCTGGAGACTGTTTTTTCACACTCGTGTAATAGCTTTATTTACCTCGTCATTTAAAAAAAATTGCATCCTGTTCATGGGTTACGAGTGTATAAGGGTTTTGAACTTTTCCCTACTACACAGGTTCTCCTTAAAAACAAGGTGAGCAAAGATTATATTCGAAGGTTTTTGTATTTCAACCTACATTACCAATTCAACTGATCCGTTAACGTAAGTGCGTTGGTCTGCAGCAGATTGACAAACTCTTGTAAGGGGCGAAGTTTTATTTTCAATTTTTTGTTGAGTTCTAAGTTTTTTTTTAGTCGCGAGGACTTCACAGAATGGCTCATTTAATCGAGGTATCATTTGATTCACTAACGAAAAACAGAAGTGTTTCCAGCTAATAAAGTGAATGTCATGATACGCTGATAGGAATTCAGTGAAGTTTTGGTGGTTTACGGATATGAAACTTCCCTTCGCACCTTCAAGTGGTTGTCAAGCGAGTGGAGACATGTTAGTGTTTTTTATCTTGACTATATCAATGCATTCAAAACATTTGTTCATGGGTTTCGGTTACTAAAAGGTGAAGCAATAAATCCAGTTGGTACATCCCAGAATTTCTATTCATTTTTGGTATCGTAGCTCCAGAGAAAACCCGCGGGATGTCTTGCGGCAACTGATGAAAATGAGAGCAATGTACGGACTCGACAGTAGTGAAATTACTAATTTTTATCCCAAATGTAATCATGTTTCTTTGACGTTAGCTTTTCGCTCAGTTGCAGTAACAAACAACCATATCAAAAAGGGAAGATTTTCTTCGCTGTGGATCGGGGTTGGAGAGAATTTGTAAAATTAAATAGATTGCTTAGTCAGAAGTTGCACTCTCAGAAACCTAATATTCTGCACACAGTGAAGCTAGNNNNGTGCAAATGTGTCTCGCTCCCGCCTCCACGCAGCCCAGATCTCGTATCTCAATGATGAAAGGATCGATGTTAAGGCTGCTGCTTATCAAAATAATCAGCAGAATGGAGTGATGCGAATAGCATGAGAACTGATGTATGATCCTGATGCTTATCTCTCAATAGCCTTCAGTAGATTGCTCAGTCTAATCAAACGGACTACCAGGGAAAAAATAAAAAGTTTGGTTCTAAGTTGCTCGCGTGGGTTCGTTCAACTTTGGCTCCTGCTGGCATCCTTGTATTGTTTTTCACCATGTCTCGAAATTTAAAACTCATTTATTTTTTTCCAATTTTTGATTATTTGCAATACGACTAAGGAATTTTTAAAATAACATAAACCTGCTACAGCTAAACAGGAAAGTTGTAGGGGCATTTCTTACTCGATTTTAAACCATTACTTCAATAATTTCGTACTTATTTATCTGTATATGTTTCTACTCCTGACGAAACTCTACTTGTTGCATAGCAGTAACTCTAAGAAGCTTCAGCTGAATTTTGACTCAGTTGAGCTACACTAAATATTTTTCAGATGTAAAATTAAAAAATAAATTTAACTCATATGCCTGTCTTCATTCTCAGTCTAATTCATTTAATGATTTTTTCTCTGAATTTTAGATTAAAACAACCAAGGATTCCTGGAAGAGCAGCAACTACGACTTAGATTTAAATATTCGTAAAGTAGAATTAATTTATTGGAGCACACAAATGACCCACGTGAAACTTTTCTGGACTCATTTGTGCAGACACTTTTTTAACTGGTGCTCGCATTATAAAAGAATGTTATCGTTCCAGAACGACGTCTTTACTGCACTCGAGCACCAGGGGAAAAAAATCCATTTCATTTGCATACTTCATTCATACAACGAACGTGTCACACTAGCAAGAAATTACTAAACGAATGTGAACAAAAATAAATATTTCAAGTCTAGGAATTGAAGCGGAAAGAAATCGTGACGGTTGATTTCACACGTTAGTTATTGGTGCTCGTATTTAACATTTAGTGAATTCGAGACATGTTATTAATGTACGTTGACACAAAAACATCCTGCATTCCGAAGGTGTTTCTATTAACAACGGAACTCGACATTTACCTCCGTATTTGAATTACGACGTTTTCGTGAAGAAGTCACTTGCTGCGGTCAACTTTATTAAAAGGATGGAGGTTGGAGGCCAACTTTTCCGACATTCAAAGGTCTGCTCAACTGCCTTGGAATAAATAGCACTGCACAGGAGAAAAAAAAGGTACTGAATAATAAACCAAGACTTGGAAATCTTCAGATGAGTATGTTACTCTTAACAATAAAAGGAGTATCCATATTTGCTCTTTAAGGTATAATGTGACACAGTAAAATATATTATTAAAGTGGAAATAAAATATGATTTCACAAAGCGATGCACGGGTAACCTGTGTCCTGCTTTGACAGTGCCGTGGCATGCAGGTCCTGTGTGAGTGGCTGCGGTGGAGGGCGTCCACGACCTCCTGCAACAGTGCATGTGTGACCTCCTGCAGGAGGGTGTACGCGACCTCCTCCTGTTGGAGGGCGTACGCGAACTCCTCCTGCAGGAGTGTGTACGCGACCTCCTCCTGCAGGAGGGTGTACGCGACCTCCTCCTGCAGGAGGGTGTACGCGACCCCCTCCTGCAGGAGGGTGTTCGCGACCTCCTCCTGCAGGAGGGTGTACGCGACCTCCTCCTGCAGGAGGGTGTACGCGAACTCCTCCTGCAGGAGGGTGTGCATGACCTCCTCCTGCTGGAGGGCGTACGCAACCTCCTCCTGCATTATGAACGTTTTATGTACATGGAATACATTTCTGAGACACATTAATGTTTTGCTTTACAGCAATTTTACCGATAGAAGAAGAGCAAAGAAAATCATTTTCAACGTTANTCCTCCTGCAGGAGGGTGTACGCGACCCCCTCCTGCAGGAGGGTGTTCGCGACCTCCTCCTGCAGGAGGGTGTACGCGACCTCCTCCTGCAGGAGGGTGTACGCGAACTCCTCCTGCAGGAGGGTGTACGCGACCTCCTCCTGCAGGAGGGTGTGCATGACCTCCTCCTGCTGGAGGGCGTACGCAACCTCCTCCTGCATTATGAACGTTTTATGTACATGAAATACATTTCTGAGACACATTAATGTTTTGCTTTACAGCAATTTTACCGATAGAAGAAGAGCAAAGAAAATCATTTTCAACGTTAACATTCTATTAATTAGAATTCACGAAAAACGCTAAAAATCATTGTATAAAATGAATGCTTCGACCGTAAAAGCCATTATCAACATCTGAAACCATCAAATGCATTAGAAGTAATCGTTAAACTGATCAACGAAACGTTTCAGCATATAATAATAACAAAATACCTAAGCTATTTACTAGGGGTATGCGGATTATGCATCATTCAAGCCTTTACTGCCGTAGCGGACGAATTCATCCGCAGTTACATAACTTCTTGTATAAAGAATATCAGTTAATGATTCAATGTATTAGATAATGCCTTGCTCGTCAGGTTTTGCTCTGATGTTGCGAAGATATTTTTTAAGTTCAGCATTTGTAAACAACTTCTGAGTGTTATAGTGTTATAATTGATGTATTTAATATTTGTTTTCTCACTCAACCCACTTAATAATTTCGGCAGTAAATGGTTATACCCGTTTGTTTCGTAACATGAATAAAGATTATAAAATGTGTATATCTAAAGTACTAGATTAGGTAACGATCACTTTAAAATCTTATAATTTGACAGAAAAATTGCATTTCTCTGCGTAAGTACGTAGAGCATATTGGTAAGGGATAGAAAGGGGGCAATTAGTAGCAAAACTCTTTTCAACACACTGCCACACGAACTAGGAGTGTTGTAGAGGTCAAACCCACATATTCAGACACATGTAAGTGATCGCTACTGCATCTAGTACTTTAGATTTGTGAATTTTAGAATATTTATTCATTTTACGAGACAAGCTTATTTTAAATGACATGCAATTCGTTTAGCCCCAGCAAATAGTTTAAGTAATCTATTCTTTTATGCTCTAAAATGTTTCCTTGTTTAGTTTACCGATTACTTATAATGTATTCTATATTTTTCGATGTTAAAAATCCCCTTTACAGTTTTACAAAGAGTCCCAAAGAACTTTTACAGTTTTTCTAAATTCCAGCCAATGAAATAGGTACTCGTGCCTTTCTTTACTTTCTTTTTTTAGGCATGTATTTTAATTTTGTTTCAGATACAATCTGACGTTTTCTCTTTTTGATTGCAAAATTTACTAGCGTTCTACTAGGCATTCTATTTTAGATTTATATTACAAGGATTACTTGAATTATTGTGATAAAAATAAGAACCGTTTAAGTAACTGCCATACTTTCAAGCTAATTTTTCCAGGAGAACTACATCTTTCTGATCTTGAGCTTTGCTTTTGAGCAGCTCTCTGCCCACACCACCAGCTTGGTTCGCTTGGTGAGCGAATCTGCTTGCGAGCGGAAAGACCCGGGTTCGAATCCCGCTGCCGACATGGTTGACGCGGCTAGAAATACGTCATGGGACTTGGGTAAACAACCGAATAATTATCGAAGTAATTATCTGACCCAAGAATTGGCCAGAAGGTTCGTTCCTATAGCCTCATTCTATTCTATTCTATAAGCCGCACTTGTATGTAAGGCTTTGAAGGCAAATAATGATATAAAATGATACATTCGACTTTCTATGCAGTAAAATTTTGCATATCATAAAATAACCAATATTACGTCCACATGCTAAGTAGTGCATTATAAAAATTATCATTGTTTGTACGTCGCTAGTTTTTTAATAGCAAATCAATTTTTTAAACGATGAAAATATGAAGTCAATTTCTTACTATTTCGATAATTTTATGAGACATGGTATAACTGATAAATCGTGGAACAAGGCATTTCTGGGTACAACATATTTAGTAGAAACGACGTAAGTTTGTTTCTTCGTTAAAAAACACCAAGACATTATCCGGGAAAGTGATTTTTCTGAAGTCTCAAGCTACTTTTTCTAAAATCCAGATCCAGCCTTAAAATAATCTCTAAAAAGAATGATTTATCCCATTGGGTTATTTAAAAGTTTCAAAACACACACCAAACTATTTTATCTGTAGATATATGCATGTTGAGTAATTACCAAACCTGCTATGCATGATTGCTGCCATATTAGGATCAGACCAAAAATGCAGTAAATTTCTTCAATGGGTTCTGGGTGTACGCATTAAATAGCAGAGTTTTTGCTGTGCTGAGCTGGGAGCGGCGTTCCCATGAGGTACTCGCACAACTCGGCTGCATTAACCGAGATCACGATTTTTCGGCAGCCAGAAATACGTCAACAAATCTCTGTCAGGCGGTTGCCAAGGTAACAGCCGGGGCTGATCGCTCAGCTCCTGAACAAATGAATACGCATGCAAGGAGCACAGAAGATTTGCGAGCACGATGATTATCTCTTTTTTTAGCGTGTCTCAAGTGATATAAGAATTTTGTTAGGAGATTATGGAGCAAATACTGTAGATATATGTGGCATTTAAACAAAAATTAATTTGTGTGGTTAACTAGCATGTGACATTTGGTGAGAGAATGAAAGGTTAAAAAATAATGATATTAGGTGAGTGGTGGATGTGAAAACTGGAAAACAGAATTTAGCTCGAACTGGGGTAGCAATAATGCACGTACGTATGTGAACAGAAATCTATTTATAATCAAAATTTGTAACTAGACGTTAAGATCATTAAGAAAACTATGCCACTTCACATACGTTAATTGACTGGAGCTTGTTATTTTAATTTTACAGCTAGAGAAATTCTTTCCGACAGAGAAATTTGCATTCAAATTCACACTTGCGTCTATTAATTTCAGAATGCTGTGTATACAAAGACTCATTTTATTTCTTTCTTTTAAACATTTCTGAGAAAGAGCAACAGTGTGGACCTCATAATAATTACCCAAGCTGATACATTGTGTAATTTCTTGGTATAATCCAGTGTTTGAATTTTTTTAATACCATTGCAGCTTTAATACTTATTATCTGAAAATTACGCTTCAAAATTAAGGTCCATAATTGGTAATGACTTCTCGTTAGTGTAATATGAGTAAAAGGTACAAGTTTAGTCCCAGGAAATATGACCTTCTCAAGAGTTGCGGCAATCATCGTTTTACTTCCATTCTCATAGAAAAGTTTACGGTATCTTCATGTATCACTGAAAATTAAAGCACTTTTCTTGCAAAATTATTGGTTATCATATCTGGTTCCAATCCACTTCAGTTTTCTGTAATCGACGGCATTTCAGGATTTGTAGAATTCAATTGCCATTACCACAAAAACGTATTAATTTTTCACGTTCAAGATTTAACTGAGGTTTAACTGGACTTTTTCAGCTGCCAGTTTACAACTGGAAATTCAATATCTGTGTCTAGAAATGCATGGGACTTCCAGGAGTCCGGAATCACGACGGAATCAGAGAAGCTCAATGCGTCCGCCGTCCTGATTAGCGTGAACTGCTTAGCAGGAAAGGCAGCTCATTAAAGCACATCGGGAAGCTCATTAAAATTGGTATAAGAAAGCTCATTACTACCTGCACGCACTCTCATCATCATGACTTCGTGTCCGCTGCTGGTGAAATCTGGTCGATGTTTGGAGTTTCATTTAGTTAAATTAATGCTTCCTTTGAAATGAAATGGGTCTCAGGTTCATAATTTCAATATTCATTAAAAAGCTCCTGTTCTTTCAGTTCATTTTAAGTGTTGTTTTTCCCCGTGATGCATGTTCTATATTTAACACCAACTTACAAATTAAAATGCATCTTTTTTTAAATTGAGCTACACACTTTGGCCCTTCCTGCTGTAAAAAGAATGCAATTTTTTTTATAAATTTGGTTAATCATTTATGAGGCAGGGATGATTGTAGAGGAATTGAGTTAGTTGGGTAAAAAATTATGCACAAAGAAGTGTAAAGCTATTAAGGCCAGCGGAAGAAGAATATACGATTGAATTCTAATTCATGTATGTTAGAATTAATAGTTGTACAAATGTATAATAGTTCAAGTCAATTACACTGCCCGCCCTAACACCATGCATCACGGAAGAAAAGTTATTTATACTGAGCAGAATAGGCAACTATTATCAAAAATAGTTCACTACATGAATACCAGAATGGATCATGATCCCGAAATAATGTCTCTTACAATTGGATGCAAAGTTTATAACAAACATCAGAGGAATTTACCACAGTAAAAAGTATCATACGCATAATTAACGTTTATTTTTATACAATGGTATTCGTGACACCAAAATTTTGCACGTGCGGATAAATCTTTGAGTGAAAATAAAATTATTATACCTTTAGGAGTCTGAAGGCAGAAGACAATATCGATTGAAATGTTCGCCGAATTCCATCGTAAATAAATAGTAAACAGAGCTTTCTGCAACTCGCTCCTCAGCAGCTTTTGACCACAGGTTCTGCATCAAGAACTCAATCGTTTGAATAGCAGAGAATAAGTGTTAAGCTAATTATTTCAACAGAGTATTCAAATACTTCCAAGAACATGGGACCGTGAAGAAAGAAAAGGAAGAGGACGATGCTAGCCTTCGCTAGTTGATGTCTTAAGTTCTCTCAACTGCTGGGTTTGGGAAGCGATGGAATGCATTTTTTAAACAACAATGTTAGAGGCAACGTCTGAGGTTTCATGGGCTGGTTTAAAATGTAACAACGGGAAAATAATGCAAAGTTGTCAATGATAATTAATATATCAATAATAAATATTGAACAGCGTAGCCTATGAAAGCATAACTTCGTGTGTGTAGGTTTTACAAAGGGAAGTAGGTTTCTGATGTCATTATTGCATTATTGAACATAACGTTGACATAAATTTCTCATTGAAAGATTGTTCCTAAAAATTATGTGTTTATAAATTTAGTCACCTAGTTTTAGAACTGCTTATGCATAGTACGTGTTTTTTATTCAGTTGAATAATTCTAGGAAATTTAATGTTACAAGTGCTTTTTAATATGACCAACGAATTTTGAGTGGCTTTTGCTCGTTTTTAAGTGTTATAACTCGAGTGTCAATTGGACAGAACTGATCAAGTAGTGAAAAAAGGCAAAATAATATCAAGAACAGGTAGACATAACAAACAAATCTGATCCCTATTCTTTACCGAGAATGGCAAATTTAAAATTTACGCCCCAATTTCTTGTTCTAGATCTACAACAGCATTCTGAGTAATCTTACAAACGTGAAAATTTAGTTGATAGAGATCCATAAAACACGCATGTATCTTTAAGCCATTTTGAGCAGCCGCGTGTAAATGCACAATTAAGCGCATTAAATAGCTGAGAATTTATCTCTTTGCGAGTGAATTTTTGTTGAATGAAGCCTGTCTGTGGGATTAATCAGGCACCATTTGCACGTTCGTTTAGTTCGCTTCACTGAGCGCTCGCATTCATCAGAAGAAAGGAACACCAGGCAGCCATGACCCGATCTCCGTGAATGAACTCATCACAATCAGCGTTTCTGCACAGTCCGCACATTAAGACTCCCTTTCAGACCAGCTTGAGTTCGCCGATCCGCAGTTGAGGCGTGCGTTTCAAACTAATTAATTGCTTTGGATGCTTCAAGTTTCCAATGATAGTGAAAATGAAGTCCTGATGATGAATAAATTACAGCTTTCTTCTCTTTACATCAACTTTGGCTTGAGCCAGGACATGTGTGACAGATGAGAGGAAGTATTCACGGTAGCACGAGGTGTTTGAATGCATGTGTGCCTCAACAAAAGGAAGCATAGCTGCACAGAGTTTTAATATGATACATTCACCCACGCTGGGCTGCATTACAAGCTGGAAACATAAATGCTCTAATTCTCACCCTTTTTTCTCGTTCGTTATAGCATTCCTTATAACAAATTTGTGAAAGGAGGGTCGACTTATTGGAGGTGTCACTAAGCCGCTATAATATTGAAAATGCGGGATTTACAAATGGCGTTTCATTTTCTGGAATATAGTCTGTTGAGTTTTTTTAATCTATTGAAAGTTTAACATTTTAAAGCAAATCGAATTTCTTTTGAAATTTGTCTTAGAGACTGGATAGACTTGTTAAAGTTGTGCGCTTCTTTTTTCACTTGGTTTTAGCACAAGACTGGTCTCATTTGATTAATTTTCTGCAGAACTGTTCCTACAAATATTCTTGAGTGTTTCAAATTAGAACAAGGTTATAAACAACATGTGAAAAATGCTTCACTTCCCCAGACAAAGAGACTAATTCATAGCTTGTTACGGTCCAACATAAAATACAGTAACAAGGTGTAGACGGAAGGATTTTTAGAGTAACATTAAACTGATACAGGGACCACTAAGTCGAGCAACGCATATCAAGATTTTATCTAAAATTCTCATGTTATACAGAATTCATAGATCGACAGGAAACAAGATGAACTATTACTCAGCAAGTTCAAAACTTGACAGCCGTTGGATTACGACATGTGAGTGAAGCAATACGCGCAATTTACTTCTTTTGATATGGACGGTATTTCATGCCACGCTTTGCTAAGCTGAGAGCCGTCGTAAAGCATGGCACGTGGCACTAGTGTAGAGTTACATTACAGCAGCGGCTGTCATGTTGCACAGATGTATCCTTCTTAAGCCAAGCAAGCGTAGTGTGCATCTGACAAGCAAGCGTAGTCTGCATCAGAGAAGGAAGTGTAGTCTGCATCAGACAAGCAAGCGTAGTCTGCATCTGACAAGCAAGCGTAGTCTGCATCTGACAAGCAAGCGTACTAAGCATAAACGGAGAATGGGGATGCGGGTTAGTCTTCACTCGAACGAAATATTATTTGCCTGAAATTACATTTTGAAATGAAATTTCACTTTCGGTTGTAGATGGTGTATACTAGTTAGAATTTTTTTAGATTTGACATGTTGACGTCCAATTTCGGTTAATTTAGGATGCAATTTGCCAGAATAAGTCATGTTAACTTCAGAAGCGAATCTACTGTAATTCCTTTGATTGGTTGTTAACATTTCTGGGCTGCATCATTCAATGAACGTTTCACTGGGTTTATTTTTAAAAGTATAAACAAATAAATAACTTCACTGTATTTATGCACCATATTAAAATTTTCGAAACGTAAGTAAATTTTCATAGAAGACGGTTGCTACAAGGTTTTGGTCCTAAGGTTAACTATGTATAAGTTGTATTATTTTGTGAATGAGCTGGGCATTTGTTTGCGCCTTGGAGTGATGAATTAAAAAAACTGTCAAATGAAAATATTAAATTTATTTTATTAGAAAAAATTGGAACAATTCAAAACTAAGAAACTTGGCGTACATTGTATACAAATGTGCCGGGCGCTGTATTCAACGAAACCTCATTACAGATTTGTTCCATTTGTGCACAATCTTCCTGGTGGATATCACATCCGTTATTTGGGATTTATTTAACTCTTATGGTTTCTTAGAATACATAGCACGACATTTAAAGTTTTGGTAGGGAAGTTTCTGAAGTTCTGGAACACAAATCACAAGTAGAGTTTAATTCTTAGGTCGCACACCTCAGGGAAGCTGAGACTGTGGAGTGGCTGGCCACGAACACTTCTTTCACAGCCCAGCTTGTGACAGCAAGACAAGTCTTTCTATGATCAAAATGAAGGTCTTGATACGAAGTAAAATTTGTAGGTTAAAGTTAATTGATAGAACGTAAACGATCAAATTTTTGAAGAGCGCAAATTTTTAGTTGAATTCCAGAATTTAGTTTGAATGGAAATATTACTCTTCGAAAACCGAACAGATATTAATGATTTCACACGAGTCTTTGATAAAGTACAGTGAAGAGGGTAAAGTGAATAAGGAACACTGATTTATGCTCATAGCAGTGGAGGTCAAATAAAGCATTCTCTCTCACTTGTACCTCCAGTAAGCGGGAGTGAAACCTGTCACGTATCTTTTGAGTAAAGTCTCTCGTAACCCAAACCATTCTTGTAACAAAACCTGTTTTTTCCGCTCTTCTGATGATCAAGCCGAGTTATTTCTAGCTATTTATGGAGTCCATTTACGTACTTTATGTTAGTAAGAGAACAGCGTTGAATAAACCAAAGTAGACACTGATTACTCCAGTAACGCCTTAAACCAGTTTTAAGTTACTGATGTGGCATGGGTACACATCAGTGTGGTGCGGGTACACATTAGTGTGGTGTGAGTACACGTCGGTGTGGTGTTGCAGTTCTGACGCGCTTTCAAGTTATTTGAAACAGTTGTTATCTGTGGGCTAAACCATGACACAGCTTTCAACATGAGTGACCTGATCAGGAAGTTATAACAAAATTGGGTTCAAAACGAGTGTGACAGAGAAGATGATTTCAACAGTCCTTTCCTCATACTTCTCGCTGAATTTAGATAGCAAAGATTTTAAATGAATAATGAAAAACTTTCCAATGGAAGCCAGATCTCCATTGTTGATAGATATCATTACTTGGCTAGAATATTTTGTCGTCTCGCTAAAATTTTGCAGACACATTAGTATGAAAATACGTGAATGATCGCAAAATGAATGAATGCAAAATCCCCATACCAATCTCTCCTCGTTCGTTAGTTTAACAAACAATAATAGTGACGGACATCATTACTGTAATTCCCGTGTTTATTTCAACTGAGGCTGCTATTGCCGAGGCCCAACAAGTTGACCCCCCGTGTTGCGTTTCAATAGAAAGCAAGCTCAATCTCGTGTCTCATGCTTCAAATGCAAAAGATTCGTTAATGGAAATTTGGAGTCAGCAGTTTGCATTGAAGTGAGACGGTAAACATGACGTGTGCTACTTTATAACAGCCCGATAAATCGAGTGGGCGTTCACGCTCGTCCACACTTAATTGGGCTCATCATTTCCAAGCACCAGGGTTGTCCTAACGATCGTTAGCGTATTTATCATCCAGTTCACTGGGAGATATTTTAAGATATAAAATAAAAACTATCTTGTTATAATGAGATGCATGATATCGAAATGCTACAAAACGTTTTTGACGTAAGTCAAAGCCATGAACGAATTCAACACAAGAGAAACAATATGGTGACAATACGACATTCTCTTAAATCAAGAGAGACTGTAAAAGAAATATGGTCGAATCACTGCGCAAAGAATCATTACGCTATAGGAGTTACATTCAGAAATACATCCCTTCATCTGTACGTTTTTTTCTGTTCAGTTATGACCTTCTTAATTCTGTTGGGAACCAATTGCAAATTGCGCTTGAAGTATGGTATAGAACATATATGTATTACTTTCTGAATGTTTTTTACAAACCAACAATACTTTCGGAATAGACAGAATCGTCTTAGGCGGCATACATGACGTGAAGTGAAATATGTTTTGTTTGTAGTCCGTGGAATAAAAATAATAAATGAACTTTATTTCCAATAGAGTATACAGTGCATATACATTCGGTTTCAAATCCTTAATGTTAATCTCTTAAGGGTAGTGATGGTGCTTATCGATAAGATAAGCACCATCACTAATACATAAGCAGATAAGCACAGCCTTTGAGTTTGCTCAGCAATGCATTGTACTCCTCAAATTCGATAGCGTTGATTGAAGGATTTTATAATGATAGCATTGTACTCCTCAAATTTTTTAGAAAAGAGACAGCGATGGAACAACGGTAGCGGTGCTTAGTGTGATTACTGATCACTGCAACTGATTACAACGAAACAGCGTCTGAATTATGATCGAATAAATTTTTCCACATCGATGCATGCAGTTTCGTTACCTTTTCGCCTTCACCATCGTGCAAGATATAGAAGATTCCTGTGCGCTCTCGAGTACAGTGCTAATTATTCTAGCACTCTACTGTCCACTCACGTACACGTATTTCACAAATATAATTTACAGCACGTATGTGATTTTGCAAGATGAATGAAAATATGTTACCTATTATTAAAAAGGATACAAAAAACGCTGTAATTGCTCAGGACGAGACTCATGAAACTGAAGCACACTGCCATTCTAATTCTACAATTAATCGCTACTCTTACGCTTAGAGCGTTTTTGAGTTCTGTAAATACAGAAGCTGTTGAAAATAAGGACATTGCATTGCCTTTTATAAGTTTTAGATGATTAATTAACACTTCTAATGTACAGACACTGGTGCACGTTATTTGTTTACGTAATTTTGGCTGTTGTCATTTGAGACGAAAAAAGCTGCTATCATTTGTAACAGTCATTCCTTCCATATAATGAGAAGAGTCACTTTGAAGAACTCTCAGTAGCAATTCAAGGGCACTTTCTTCGTGTCTCTCAGTTGTCGATAACTTTGCATGTAAAACTGGGAAGCCTTATGAAAAACAAGAACCATGCTTGGTAAATAAATACAAGTAAGACTGAAGTACACGAGGCAGTCAGTGCATGCATTGCACATGCGTTCAGCAGGCGAAGCAAGGAAGTTCTCATCAATGGGTTATCCAGCCAAAGCCACAATGTCTTATTGAACGGATCCGCATACTTTCGTGATAGCTTCGTCATTATTGTCATGTATAAGTGCCACTTAATTACCGGCGCTTAAATTACACTCTACTATTATGATTATTAACGTGAATGATAGCAAAGTGGTTTGATTTAACGTACATGAATTGTACAAAGCTTGATTTTACCACGCTATGAGAAGTGTCATAGCTATGAAGCTATTAATAAACAGCTGAGTCAAACTCAAGGTCAAACTGCCTCCCAAGTTTGTAAAAATCTTTACCATCACCGAATCGAATCGATGACTGTGAACAACCACAAACTTAATCAAAAAACTCTGACGTGCTTGGCAGAACGCACATTTTTGCATGCTGCAAAGAATAGACCTGAACTGGTGCTTAGTTTATGAGATACGATACAGACAGACTCACGTGTGCGGTATTGTTCCTGCACAGAGCTAACGTAATTTATCTCTCTAGCTCGTAACTGTTGCATGTCATCCACTAATAACTCCTGTTGTTTGACATCCTGTCTCTAAGAATGGGAATTAATATTAGGAAACCGAGTGAGGTATACCTGAATGCTGCTAACAAAAAAAATACCTTATTAGCTAATAATGAACGCAAAGGTGTATCTCAGACTTTATAGAGTATCTTTTATTGTCTCTGACATTAATTCTTATATCTCTTAATTTTACTGACTAGGTCACTCGAGGATAGTTAAACCACTTTAAATTAGGCGTGGGTCTCGTATAATTTTATCTTGAGTTTAAAATTAAAAACACATATTGATATAATATCGTTGCTTTCGTTCAAGAATTAGGTCAAACTCCAACCCATTCCTCAATTCAGAGATGTTTAATGTTATTTAGTGTTTCTTACTTTATTTACTCAAACTATAAACTATTTAAACGATAGCTATGAGTTGTGGAAGCAATAGCTATCTATATAATATTCTGCTTGTTCCTTCCTTAGTTAGTTAGTTAGTACGTTACGCTTTCGTCGAGTTTGCAGTATCATCGCTCCCGAATTCCTAAGAAGACCATGATGGCTCAGACATTGCAACTCTTACTGATGAACAGAGACTGATTGCTGATGCTGTAATTGAATCTGTTGATAAGAAGAGGAGAAGTGAAGTTCCTAATCAGACATGTTTCTATGTAGATGCGCCTGGAGGTTACGGTAAAACGTACATGATTAATGCCATTATTTTTTATCTGAGAAGGAACAACTGCAATGTGTGTTGTGGTGCTTGGACAGGTATTGCCTCTACTCTACTGTCAGGAAGCAAAACTATCCATAACTGGTTTAAATTATCTGTTCCACTCACGGAGACCAACATTTGTAAGTATCTGGCACTTCAGACCAAGCAAACTTTCTTCGAAGTCTTAATTTGATCATCCTAGATGAGGCGTCTATTATCCTTTCATTTGCTCTTCATGCAATTGAAAAACTCTTACAGGATATTTGCGGCACCAATACTGTATTTGGAGGTAAAATATTGTTTTTGGGAGGAGATTTCAGGCAAGTGCTTCCCATACTGCCAAGAGGAACTCGTGAGGCTATCATAGAAATATGCATAAAAATTCTCCTCTATGGCAAAATTTTTTACGATAGAGATTAAACGTAAACAAGAGAGCAACAGAAGACCAGAGAAAATTTGCGTCATGGCTTTTACATGTTGGTAATGGGACGATGGCAACAGTGCAAGATCCAAATTTTGTTGCTGATAATCTAGATGTGCCTCAAATTTAATGCGTTGATGGATCTCTGGTGGATGACATCTTTAACAACACAAATGAGGATGAGAGAAAGAGCAGAGTGATTCCAAAGAATGCAGACTGCCTCAAGATAAATGAAGAAGTTTTAACGCGACTTCCTGGCGACTGCCGCACTTATTATAGCACAGACAAGGTGTTGACAGATGACCCAACTGAGGCAGAGAGTTATCCTCTTGAGTTCCTTAATTCAGTGACACCCTCAGGAATGCCTCCTCATAAATTATGCTTGAAGCCTGGCTCAATAGTAATGCTTCTTCGAAACATTTCTATTCAGAATGAACTCTGTAATAGAACAAGACTTGAAGTGGTGGCCATGCATCAATATTCAATTGAGGCTTTGATTATTAGCGGTTCACTAAATGGAAGACGTGTCCTTATTCTCAGGATGAAGCTGGCACCAAGTGACCCTAACTTGCCATTCACATTAGAGAGAACGCAGTTTCCTCTTCGTTTGTCATATGCCATGACTATCAACAAGACACAGGGGCAAACATTCACGAAGGTTGGATTATTCCTACCTCACCCCGTTTTCAGCCACGGACAATTATATGCGGTATTTTCAAGAACATGCAAACTCTCAGATATGAGACTTACGGTAATACACACTGATGAACAGGGAAAGAGAAGAGAACAAACTTTAACAAAGAATATTGTCTGCCAAGAGGTGCTGGACTGAAGGACTGCATTAAAAATTGTCGATTACAATGTGATTTTATTATTTGTATTGAACTATGTAGCACAATATCACTTTCTGAGTATTTATTTGTACATCTTATTTTATCTCATTTCTGTCAGTTCTAAATTTAAAATACAATGAACACTATTTTCATTGAAATGTTAGTAAACGCGCGTTTTCTACGTTTTATGGGTTTTTCTGTCCAAAAAACTAATTCTTTGCGCTACATATTTGTTGATTAAATATATTTCTCATTCCGTGGAATTTCCACGAGTCCTGCTAGTCTCCATTATTATTGGCACGAATACTGCATGAGCACCAAATAAAAAATACGCCAGCTTTCCGTCAATCTACGGCATGAAAAAAATATGCAAAATTACCTCTTACTATCGTTTTATATAATATTGAGCAGTTTGTGCCCATGCGTTGAAGTAGTAGTAATTAAACTCTGCCGAGTTTATGCGAATTAGAAACACCACCTGAACGAATACGAGGAAACTTGTGAGTGGATTCACCATATTAATGAAATTTTGATGAGTTGTAGACCATCCATCTATCCCACTATATAATAATACACAGCCTGTTACTTGCTTGCTCGGTCCATCTTTCTGTCACGCTCTTAACGATTTAGACAGGTGAAATTTCGGTGTATTGTAAGCATTGTATAGTGGATACTAAAGGCACATCTTTCAATGTGGAAACTCCTTCGCAAAGCCTACGTCCACTGGTAAATCAAACGAAAAAATTTAGTAAAAATACGTGAATTTTCACGTGTGGGTCTACTAGTCTTCATATATAATCAACTATGTATCTCCATCTCTCTCTCTCTCTCTCTCTGTATCTGTGTGTGTCCGTCCCATTACTTCCTATCTATTACTGAAGAAAAATTATTGAACTGAAATCAGAACCGATAAGCATGTATTATAAACATTGTATTGTGGATACCAAAGGCTCCGAATCACCATAAAACACACCATATGTTCCATTATTAACTTTAATCTCTTACACGGCCATGTTATCGTTAGGTAAGGTACAAAATGGAAGTTCTGTATGTATTAAAGAGAAATATTCAGATTCTGATGGTACTCAGGGTAAAAGTGGAAAATGCATTTTATTTCATAGATCCTTAATTTTATCACTTTTAAACCAATAAATTCAGCGGGCACTATCTGGGCCGTATTATCATTAGATAAGATACAGAATGATAGTTCGGTATATATTGACGAAAATTATTTAATTTAAACACAATAGTTCGTCGTAAATATTTAATACGTTCATTTTTATAATGATTTCAAATTAGTTGAATCTAAATCGTAGAATATCCACGGGAACTGTTTAGTCTTGTACAATCGTCGTGATTAGCAATTGACCGGATTGAGGTTTGCGTACTACGACCTGATGCGTTTGATGCTGGACAAAATATTTTGTATCCCCGGTTTGGTGATGTCAGTTGAGTTGAAAAAACTGTCATGCACTGTCTTAAAGCTCAACCAGGTCCCTAGTTATCCATGAACGAAAATTGATCTAATTAAAAAGAGGTCGATAAGATATGTGTCTGAATTGAATTACAAAAGTGATACCGAGTGTTGTAGCTACGCCAAGATGCATAAAACAGCATTTGTATAATTATTTATTTATGAGCAAATCACGGATCAGTTCTACAAAAATCGTCTCTAAGAAACATGACATCCATGTTTTTTGCCAAAAAATTTTGTAGAAAGATGGTATGAAGTTTGATGTGAATGTTGCTCCTACAATATCAACTTCTTATTTGCTCACTGCTCTCTACTTATTTCTGAACTAATTCTGATCGGTCATATCTATGAAGCCTGACGTAAAACTGTTAGCCAAGTACAGCTCGGACTTTTTAATCATACCTAACAGACACCAGAGATCGGTTTGACGAAGTTCTCAATGAAACTTGTGAATTCGTCAGTTTGTATTAAAGCCAATAAATAAATATGAAATATGAAATATGAAATCTAAATATTTTCTTCGACGTGCGTTAGTTGAGTCGCAGTGTACGTGGGCGTTAGCAGACCCACATGTACATCGTACATGTGTACTACAGCTTGGGTGGGTGTAAAACTTTGAACTTTTGTGGGATAATTTTCGCTCTTTATAAAACAGTACGTGCGCTGCAAATCTAAAGATGCGTATCATTTATTATAGTTTTGGCCCTGATAACATGTAATCCATCCTACTGCTCATTGTTAGCGTCTCAGTACTTGCTGGACAAACGTTTTTCGTAGGCAACACGCTGACATCTTTATTGCTTCTTGGTTTTATTCATTTGTGTGGCAGCGTGATAACACCGTAATGCAAAAATTCAACTTCTTTCCACAGGTTATACCTACTGTTCCTTATAGAATAGAAACGGTCATTCAAATCTAATGCAGAAAATTAAACATTTTGTTCATTGTTCTGTCTCTCAGAATGTGAATAAGTGATTAAGTTGTAGATGTGTTTACATTTTTGAGGTCATAATCAAGGTCTTTATTCTGCGAATTTCAAGGTTAAAACACAATAGTTGACACATTAAGACTTCCTTTAGTTAAAAGATAATAGAAAATGTGAACATAATTCAAAATCATACTCTGTACAATTGAAGGAAAGAAGTCTCACAGCACACGCTTTCAATAAGTTGGCTCATAATTTTGTTAGCGCAAGTCAGTATGGGAATGGCTTTCACCAACTGAAAACAGAATATTCTGCTTTTTCTCTCGTTGACTTCACTGTAAGATTACATCAGTAAGCGTTGTGTGCGTTGGTCCTTATTTACTGTATTTAGAATCTTCATAAGCGAATTATACCCCATGAAAACAGGCTCACTTCACTGCCTGTATACATGCACAGTATACTGCATACACACAATATACACAATAAAGTTATGAATACGTACCGCCTTATGCACAAAGCACTTCAGGACGTTTATTTCGCAAACCAATAAATTTCTAATTATTTCTGCTGCATTAAGCTTCAGACCTGTTTTTTTTGGTAATTTGGGATCATTGAGAGCATTAGCCGTGTAGATGATTGCTACTTTTGCTTCAAAAAGATTACTGGTTGTAACACGAAAACTCGACAGAAATTAAGCCACTCGAATCTGGATTGAGCAATTCTCCCCGTGCTTGACTGAGATGAAACACCAGTTCACTGGAACATGACATATGCGCAGCGAATGAAAATCATGAAAATGACTTACAGACTTTGTGGATACAACAAGAGAACATGAAAACTTCAACCAGACTGAACTGAATGATTTTGTTCGAAACTTGGCTTTACAAAATAATTAAAAGAACTGCCAGTGTTTAGACTTGAATGAAAAAAATATGCTGTAGAAGTAAAAAATGTAAATTTATATTGTACGAGTGAAAAAGATGTCGTTACATTATTAGAAGTGCAACGATTTTTGTTTACTCCCATGATGTTTCTAGGCTGTTAAAAACGATACATGCTTCGTGGTATGTTTCTAATGAATTAACTCTTTACAGTTTATAGTTTAAAGAAGAATTTATAATTGTAATACTCCATGATAAGGAAATTTGTTCCATTAATATGTTGGTTTGTTTTTTATTGTGTTTCTTTTATGTAGTATGTATGAGAATTACACTGATGTATTCAGTAAACGGTGGTGCTATCTTATATATCATCTATAATTTTAGATTCTATTGGCATTGTAACGAGTGGTTTCAAGGTATAACGCATATTAAACTCTTGTAGCCAAGTGAACTAATTTAATACATATACAATGTATAAAAAAATAAGGATATGCTGTAAAATAAAAACCTAATACGTTCGATGAAAATAGATGCCAAATTTAATAGCAGCATTTAAAAATTAGCTAAAAAGAACCGTAAAACATCAGTCATCGAAAAGTATATTATTCAGTGTTCTCACTGGATCTCAGCAAAAAATAATTGTTCTTTGATCAAATTTTATTCAGATTGTAAAACAATATTTGAACGGCACACTGAGGAATCAGCTATCGCGTTCAACACAGCCATAAAAATAAAATCAGTCAGCGGCGGAACTGCAGACGCTGCAGCTCAAGATTTACGTCTTCATACGATGTGCTACACGAATGGGGTTGTATTGCAGCATTTTATTGGTCATTCCACGCTTTTAATACACACTCGAATTCTATGAACACAGAGTTTTTTGAATACAGAATTTTTTGCTGATCAATTATTGCTCAAACACTCAATAGGTTTTCAGTCTTCCACCATGTTCTAAAATTTTCCTTTAAAATTTATAAATCAAGTTTTTTGGCTAGCACATTTGTATGAAAAGAGACACATAACTATAAGACGCTAATATTTTTAGCATTTTTGGGCAGTTTTGGAGGACCATTGAATGAAATCTTGGTGATAATTGCGCACCAGGAGGTAATTAAACTGATTACCGGAGATAATTAACTAACTATTTTGCAACAACAACTATCATTGCTCGTATGAATTCAAATGAGTGCAGGTACTTATCATGCCCCATTCCTTGAAGAATGTAAACTTAAAATGGTCATAAATTCCATTACCTCAATTAAGGGTGATTTCCCTGCACATTAATGCCATTGGAAATGATTTATTTGCTTATTAGTAATATTAGGGGCAATTTAAGTAATTATCCTCGATACACAGAGTAATTTTATAACTTGTTCTTTCGCAATGATTATGCGTCCGGTAATGATGGTTTATGTGGCATTCAGAGTTTGATGAGTCTGGTGGTATTTTGAGCTCTATTGAGAGTATTCAGGCCTATACACACTCACACTCATACATGTGTGGTGGAGTGCATGTGAGGCTTGGAGTGCATGCGAGGCATGGAGTGCATGTGAGGCATGGAGGTATATTTCCTTAGGTAAACATTAAAACTATATTTTAATACTTCATTTATACAATCTATTCATTCAATTCCTACTGGTGTTCTTTAGTGATGCATCTGCTAAACCAACCCCTGATTTGCTTGAACGTATTTCTTCGTGAGCCCTTTACTATTAGGCTCATGAATGCTAAAATCATATTCATAACTTCCGCATTTTATGTTTGGTATGCGTTACCCGTCAACTCATCTCAGGAGTTTTTAATTTACAAAATCAAACAACACTTAGGCATACAATTTATCGTTTTTCTGTGCTAACTTATCATAATTTGCCGGAAGAAACGATGTTTCTTATTTTTTTGTGTTTTTCTTTTTGTCGACGGCTGATGTGAGGGAGTACAATTATCGATTAGGGAGCTTTTGTTATGATAAGTTCATCCGAAGTTTTCGATAAATTTTGTTTTCATTGATGGTTTAATAGATAAATGATGAATTAAAATGAACTGTAATTCGGAGCGAGCGTCGAGGGTACTCTTTTAACTTATCAAATATTTCTTAAACATGGAAAGTTCGTCTCAAATATCCAGTTAGCAGAAGTCAACTGTACAATTTCATCTAACTTAACTTTTACGAATCTTCTGAAGCCTAGTATACTTTATTAGGTCCGGAAATTCAAAAAACTTCAGAAATTCTGTTTGATATTATTACTAAAATTATTGCGTTTAGCCTCTTTTGAAGAGTAAGCGCACACGAGTTTTGAAAGTTCTCCAACCTAGAGGCCGTGTTTCCATCTTAAGGTGAAAAACTTGATGGCTCAAGCTTTGCCGCTAATTTAGACATGAACTTCTCAACAAGAGTTAGAGTCTAGACATTAGAGCCATAAATTGAGAAGCACAAAATTTTCAGCGCTCTCAACAGTTACTTTCTCCGAGAATTTAAAAGTTAGTTAACACTGCCTGATTAAGATCTCAAGTCCCCTTTTCAGAATTATGGGTCAACTTTATCGTAAATTTAGACATGAGTTTCTGTAGGGGAGTTAAAGTTGAGCGATTTTATCAGGCGCAGCATCCATGTCGAGCTGACGGACTGCCTTACTGATAAGCATCTGTAGATAAGACCTTCGTCTTTGCTAACAATGTATTCTGCGCGCTAACTGAATCCTAATTGCGACTAAAAGGCTCCTCAAACGAGCACCTACATTACCTGCTTATTACCCGGCACCGGCTGCGTCTGGGCTGAATATTGCAGTGGCATGCGGCGTGCAGGATGATTTTACCCACGTTCAGCAGAGACAAAATTTCCCGTTCGTAGGAGTTGTGAATATGAATGCAGTGTAAGCATCCCGTTACTGCACTGTCGGAGCCACAACTTTCATTTTAAGACGTCCACCTTTTCTTTTATGCAGGGGAAAGTGTACTGTAAAAGAAGAAACCACAGTTAAAGTTACCTGTTGTTGTCATGAATATTAATTGTATTATTATTATGAAATGTTGATAATGATTTTTGAAGATAAGTTTGACTTCCGTAATCGGCACATTTTTCAAAGACAGAATATCAACGCTGATGTAGAACTTTGAATCTGGCAACTTGAATGCACTGAAGACGTACACGCGGCACAAAACTTTACATTATGCAACTGCGAAATATTTGTTCCCTGGTATTCCCTCAAGTCCCTCCTCGATACGAGGAAAAGTGCATTATGTCTCCACGATGATAATATCTCCTCCGAGTTTGTGACATTTATTATATATAACTCTCAGAGTAAAAGCTTTGTTTACGAAAAAACCAACTTAAAAAAATGATTCACACGTAAATGGAAGGTAAAGTAATCATTTAATGCACCGTCATGCGCTAGAGAGTCCTGGGATTTAGACGGGAGGGCGTCTTCATGCAGGACTTGTGTGTTGATCATACGTAATGAGTTAACATCTTCCTGTACTTACTTCATATCCTTTTAAATGGTGAAGTACTGTTATTGTTATCCTTTGCGTGCATTGTGTCATAGAAGAACAAGTCGCAGCGTCCACTTCAAATCAAGACTCAGAGAGAGGCAAATTTTGAGGGGTTGCTAGGGAGTAATGACTGATGCAGCATGCAGGTACTTATGCAGCATGAAGGTGCTGACGCAACATGGAGTGGTCATGCAGCACGGAAGTACTTATGCAGCATAGAGGTGCTGATACAGCAGGGATTAGTTATGGAGTCTGTAAATACTCATGCAGCAGGGAGGATGGAATAGCGAAGCGGAAAATAAGATCTACCCGAAAATGTGAGAGAGCTTTTATGATAGAATTGCTTATACAAAGTGTGGGGAGGCATTACTAGTTATGAATGTAGCTATAATGTATCACAGCTTGCAGTGCCTACATAAATACACGCTGAAAAAACTCTGTTTGACTGTGTAGTACAAATTTCGCATCTGCTACGTACTTCATACATCGATAGCTTAAGAAATAATAACACGGTCTTGCACAATAGATTTCAGAGACATCAACGGTGCACTTTTGTAGTTGTTGACGCCATTGTCTGATGCAGGGTCTTGTTTGGGAGCAGAGTTTTGCTTTATAAATCCTAGTCACTTATTATTAAAACATCGATTGAAGAAAAGAGTTGAAAGATTGTGTTCACGAATTGGGGTAATTTAAAAGTATGTGATTCCACTTTCAAACCTAAAGAGTAGTTACATTTTTAGTGGAGAATGACTTTTTGATGAATGTATCCTGAAGCTCATAAACGAGTTAAAAAAGGATGAGCCGCATTAAATACGTGCAGTACAGTCACAAATTTCACAGGGCTTCCACGCTAATACACTTGAAATATCATTAATCCTCGAAGCCACAAACCCACGCGATTCATCATAGTTTGCATCAGCTGCATCCGTAAAAGGCAAGGCACTCGGTTTTGTTTGCCATTGTTGATACTCACTAGTTCTTCTTTCGCGTATGGAAGTTATAATACACGCCTGGCAAATTAGAGTAACTGTATGGGTTTCTCTGACGGATACACGATTTGCTTATTCACTTCATAACAAATCTTTTCGTCGCATTGACCTGTTTTTTCTATTCATATCAGTGGGAAGATTGTTTGCAATAAAGAATCATTTGTTTTTAACATTTGATGTCACTTGTTATGCAAAATCTAATGCCACGCAATTAGCTTCTACAGTTCTTGCGTGGAAAAATACCTCAGAATCTTCTCTGGAGTAGGATGGCAATAATTATGTATATATGTATGAGGCGTCATAATTTACTGCCGTTGCATAAATTACTAGCAACATTCATTGAAAGAAATACAATTAAGCAGTGAAAACAGATGTAAAGTTTAAATTAAGTAAAGCCCAAGATAGGCCTCCCTGATCTAAGATGTCGTGCGTCATCGAAGTTTTTATGTTTCATTTTTTTGGACGAGTTCTTCCTTGTTTGTTATTTCGGTCTAGGCACATGGCTGTCTTCTACGTACATTTTTGAGTGTTTATCATAGAAGCATGTTACTCTAGTGCATATCTAACCATAATATTTACACTTTTGTGCAATTACTACTTGTACAAAAAGATACTATAAACTCCTAAAGAACCTTGCAACCTGTCGGAATTTTTGAAATGATGAATCTAAGAACAGTCAAGGGATGGAAATGTTTGAACTGTATTCCCACATGAATTATCCTGGTAATTCACCGACACAGTTCAGTTTCATGCTTTGAACGAGCACCGATACGTGAAGTGATAGCAATCAAAGAAATTCATCCAACCCTTGAACTTTCAACTGTAGCTTAATTTATTTCTATTCATTAGCACGTTTAATGACGCAATCCATACATGGCAGTTCCCTAGGACTACCTACGAAGGGGTCAATCAGATCAGGAAGTGTATGTGCCACATGTCTTAAATTTTTCACTGACTTACGAATAGATTCTGTTCACTAAAGACATTTACTCAATGAGTTATTTGGATCCGAAGACTTCAGCAAATCAACCCCTCTATCAGCAGCTTATTAAATCCACTCTCAAATAAGTAGAATTTTTGTAGCACGTAATCATTTCATCAGTTCTGTCAGTAAAAACACATACACTACAGGGTGACATCTCGCGATAACAGTAAACTGTTTGGGCTTCGTTTGTGTTACAAAACTGAGTATGTTACGACCAGATTACCACAAAGTTTATGCTTTTTACTTCTGAGGATGTAATGGACTTGGAGTGCTATCATGAGAGTCCTGACCAGTCCTGACTGATTGCCTTATAGGTCAGAACGAAATTGCTGCTTCTGTGACGTCCCTATCCTGCTCGTGCCTAAACGAATTTCCAGACAGTCGATGGGGCCCATAAAAATATGACTACTTCTTAATAAAAAAAATTTCATGATGTTTTTCTGGAATGTGCGTGGTAAAGAATATGATACTGAAAATCGAAACTGAACCTCAGCTCAGATTATTTGGAATTTGACAAAATGATATAAGAAATGGTCCATGAAATTTATGAGGCCTAGGCTTACTGTTTTTCATCATGAAGTGGAAGTAGGCTTACATGGAATGCAAACTGGGAGCATTAACAATCTCCCTCATACCTCAAATGAATGCAAGTGTTGAGTTAGGCCGACACTGTAAGATTTTCCCCAGCACGCGTCAGCGACGCAGCGCCCTGCAACTGCAGTGCTTCATTACCAGCACGCGTCAGCGACGCATCGTCCTGCAACTGCAGTGCTTCATAATTAGCATGCGTCAGCGACGCAGCGCCCTGCAACTGCAGTGCTTCATTACTAGCACGCGTCAGCGACGCAGCGTCCTGCAACTGCAGTGCTTCACTACTAGCACGCGTCAGCGACGCAGCGCCCTGAAACTGCAGTGCTTCTTTAGCACATGCAATAGTTCAGACTACATCCCAACTATACACTGTTTTATCTGCTTGGAAGACATTCCCTTCCGAGCAATCTAAGCAAATTTTTTATGGTGTCCTCGCTGGGCTTATGCATTTATACACTTAAGCTGATCCATTCATCAACTTAAGCTGATTACTTCAGCTGATGCATTTACGTACTTAAGCTGATGCATTTACGTACTTGAGCTAACACATTTACACAGTTAAGCTGTTACATTCATGTACTCAAGCTCATACATTAACACACTTAAACAGATACATTTATACACTTAAACTAACAAATTAACGCACTAAAGGGAGTTCTCGGATTACGAAAGAGTTCCGTTCTTACGGACGTTCGTAAGCCGGTTTGGTACGTAAGTCGGAATTTAGGCATATACGAAACGGAAATATGCACTTACATATGTAAATTATACTAATTAATGATAAGAACGTGTACGTATATATAATAAAAACAAAATATAAATAAATTAAAATTCAAGCATGGGTGAAAGCGGGAAAAACTACTACAATCCAGTGTGGTGTACTGAATGAGCATCTTCCTCGTTTATGCGCCGCGTTACCATGTATTAAGCCTCACTAGCAAAACAACTAGTACTGCGCTTGGTTCACGAGCTACGAACAGATCGTCATAAAGCACAACATGAATTAATAGAATTTATGGGTGCTAGTTCGTATCGGCGATTTGTCCCGTAAGTCGAAATGCCGTAAACCGGAGACTCCCTGTATATTTACTCATTTAAGGTGCCATTAATGAGCAGTTCCATTTATACTCTTAAGTCACCTTTAATGCACTGTTTCATTTACCCACTTAAGTTGCCTTTAATGTGCTGTTTCATTCACACACTTAAGTTGCCTTTAATGAGCTGTTTTATTTTCACCAGTCATTGTGTACTAACATTGCCAAATGATAGAACATTGTGCATTAAAATGTTAATCCTCGTTCCAAATTTTTTAATAGTTCTACTGAAACTTGGAAATAACATTCAATTAATGAATACAGGCAAGACAAACCTCTACATGCAGTCTTTTTCACCGGAAGATTGCGTAGAACACTTGCTGCGTGAAGGTCATACCTTAGAATTCTGGATCATGAAATTTCTTTTCACAGAATCGTATAATTTTCATCATGAACTGTTTCAGATATTTGAACATGTGTATTCAATTAGATGTTTATGAGGAGCTTAACAAATGTGAAACATCTTTGGTAACGAATGATCGTGTAACCTTCACAAAACGTCACTTCAACAAAATCGAACATTTTCCTCACTAGGTAAGGAGTTTCAACCAGTTTATTAGTTTTCTTTTCTTATATTTCATTCTAAAGATAGAAAAACGAGGGAATTTTTGCTTCATGGTACAGTGAAGAAAAATATGACCGTAGACAACAATGTAACTTTCGGCTGTAACTGTGCTCTCTGCAACTATAACCTCTGAGAAATCCAGCACAAACTATAACAATCAATCAGCCAGCAATCCCGCAAGTCCATCCGGTAGTCAGTCATTGAGCAGCGAAGCGAGCTCCGTCCAACAATCATTGGCCTCAAGTTGTGCACAATTTGCAAGTCAAATTAACTTGAAACAGCGCGGCAATTTTCTCCTGCTCAAAGCGAACTTTTAACGAGCCTATCAAAGGGCTGTTAAACGCCTCCTAAACCTTTATTAAGTTCAGCACAAAACAAGCTTTTCAGTGGATCAGTTTGTGAGCTGTAGGAGGTGGACCCAGCCACAAATGCCCCCGTAATTAGAGTCGCTCGTAAACACACAAGTCTCGGACAGTGGAATTGATTTCAAGAAATGAGACGCTTTTCGATCTTCCTTGATGAGCTGGATGGCCAGGGATGGGTTCAGGTGGAGGGCCGGCGTGGGATCTCTTCACCGGGCAACGAGTAATGATTACATTTATTAACATCAAACACCAGATTCAGTTTGCTGATGATCACGTGCTGTTTGCTGTCTATCGAAAAACAAAAGAAACGAAGGTTTAGTATTCAATATATAAGGTGTACCTATACGGTCAAGTTTTTGATTGGCTCACCCCCACTCTCCCCACACCGAACTGTCTCGAATTCACCCTCCAGCCATGGCGCTGGATATTAAGATGTTACTCTGGTGTAGCGGCTCATCTTGTTATATTTGAAGTTCTTTGATTGGTGAAGACAAAAAAAACAACTTCTCTTTCTTTTTTTGCGCCCATAAAATCCATAAGACAAGAAGCTTCTATTGACTTTCGGTAATAAATCTGGAAAACTCAAAGTGATGGAGACGCAACCCGTAAAGTCCTGCCATGTTTTTTGCGGTAATAAAGTCGATGAGTTTCCAATAAAAGAAGAGGCAGAATTAGGCATCGTCACCATTCTGAAAGTGAGCTGAGTGAATTTACACTGGATAGTTTTATTTTGATATTTCAAGTTTGCTACGGCCAATTTCAGATGATGAGATCGTTGTTCTGGACTAGTAAACTACTTTTGAACTTAATGCTGCTCACTTTTTGTTTTGAACCACGATGCTGAACACTACAATTGTCTATAAAATAAGGAAAAACCACGGCACTTCAAGCAGTGCTGAGTTCATCATTCCATATACATACATTTATAACGTTAGTGCACGTAAAATTGAATAGAGTTTTTTTCTAAGATGACATTAACGGAGTATTTGAGGCAATAGATGACAAAATGTTATCGGATGAAAACCAGTTTTGGTTTTTCAAGTTCAATCCATGGATCATGGATAGAATAAGAGACTAAACACAGAGATAAAAGTAAGTAAACAATTTACTAATATGATGAGGTAATTTTTTTGTTTTTCAATCAGGAGAAACAGAATTAGCTTCATGCATTGAAATAGAATAAATATGAGATTGTTGGGTAAAATTTACCTGTTAGTTGTAGCAATGTTTGAACTCAGAAATAAATAATACACAGTCCACTGAGAGAAGAGTCTGTCTCGGTATTTGATAGCTCATTCCTAGTCGAGTTCTGTTAAAAAAATGTTTTTAATGTTAGCCTTGGCATTTGTCAATGACAAAGTGAAATTTTATATTAAAAAGTAAAGTAATATTTATGTTTTTTATTTTATCATTTGTTGCATGTCATTACTCGTTTTTTTCTCTTGGTGCACTTGTAAAGCCCAGAGAAAGTTAAATGCCACCTGATTCTTTGATTTACAAGAAGGGTAGAAATCCACTTCTGTTTTTGTTTGCAATCTGGTTAATTTTCTAAATCCTAATTTGCGAATTTTAAGTGTGTAGGATATTTTGGTAACTATAACTCATACATCGGACCACTAACTAAAATTTTGCATTATGGATAATTTAAAAATGTTAAATTTTCATCCCTGATGAAATTTTTTTACTGTAATTAAAGTGAAAACAAATTTAAAAAATGGAATTAATAAAACTCGTGATGCCAACTCCCTTAAAATTGACTAATTTTGCATCTCGTGATGGGAAACAATGTGTTTTATTGAAAAACTTTAACATTAACGAGGCCAGGCCTCGTGTCAGACTGGGCCTCGTCTCAGATTGGGCCTAGTGTCAGACTGGGCTGTGTGTCAGACTGGGCTGTGTGTCAGACTGGGCCTCGTGTCAGACTGGGCCTCGTGTCAGACTGGGCCGTGTGTCGGACCGGTCACTCGACGGTTAATGTCTCCTATTGCTTAAATAATTCCTGTTGTTAAATACGCTTCCTGTGACTGCTTCTCAAGATAAATATCCATTGTTTTGATTTTTTCTATTGTATAATAAATTAGTGCTAAGGAGCATAGGTTGGTAGTAGACAAATTTTGTCAAGTTTAGTAGTACTAGTAGCATTCGGAAAGACAACATTA
>VCRD01000730.1:0-13876 GCA_006783055.1 Trinorchestia longiramus | reverse complement strand
TGAAGAGAATTATTTTGCAAAGCTCCCTGCCGAGCCATTGAATCGTCGAGAGTTTACATATGTAAACGAATTTATAGTTTATCTATTCTTTGTCGGATTCGCCAACTCCGTATCAAGTTGTCTGAGAACGAGTTTATCATGGAACCCATTTTTGCAATTATACATTATCACTAAGTCGTATTTGAGGTGTTGAAAGTGGAGCGTTTTTCACGCAATTCTATGGCCTTCAGCAAAGTTTTTGACTGAAAAAGGTGGGTTTGAGGAAGAGGATTGCAGGATGGTCGGCGCCAGAGGTGCTGTTCAAACACAGGCTCCGAACTAATGAGATTCTGCTGAACTGAGCGCCTCGATAAACTCATTAAGGGGACGAGCGACAAAAAATTTCCCATTTTCTAGGTAGAATTTTCTAGGCTCCATTCACAAAAACTGTGGGTGGCGCTCGAGGTTCTCCTCGTCTCTCTTCTTGCCGTTCGATTTCCTATTCATCGTTCTTCGTTTTTCTGCCTCTCTCTTTATGTCTCGTAATTCTTTCTTTAAAACTGTTTTTCAATGTTTTTTATAGTTCTTTATATGCCAAGAATCATTTGCTAAATTATACTTTTATTTAGTTTAAAGTGGCTTCTTTCTCGATTTCGGTCTCAAATTTTAGTGTTCTAGCTGCCGAGGAGCATAAGAGTCATAGTTATCGAGTTGATTTCATTTCGTACATTGATATCGCATGTTCTTTCAAATAGATTCAACTAATTATTTGCCAAGGTTCAAAATTAAATTCTTTTCCTTTCCTTAAACCTGTAGAAAATTTTTTAGTGGTTTGAGACAAAACGCCCGGAAAACGGGATTTTTTCTCCTTTTTCCCTAGTTTCTCAAATCATCCTTCCTTGTCCACCCATTACAGTAGAAAATATTTACTCAAACCTATCCTACGACTGAAATCACGCAGTAATGTCAGAACAATAGTATTTATGACTACTAAGTCATGAAATCGGCGCATATTGGACATTTCATATTCTTCCAATCTTTATCATCAAACTCCAGTGCTTGTAGGTCCATTCAAACCTGTCTCAAAGCACCTTGCGGTCACCCACTCCTGGTTTAATCACTTTTTACGCAAGCCAGCACTCTAAATCAATGCGCCCGCCATCACCGCACTCCATCGTTGCTGTTGGCTGTGGCGGCAGCGGAAGTCGCCGTGGCGAGTCATTTTACGGAGAGTGTGACGTGACCGAACCCTTACACAACAACGACAGAAGCTCCCTCCGCTCCTGACAACTCGGCTTCTAATTGGTCAGCTCGGTCACCCTTGTTGGCTATGGGTTGATGTAAAGAGGTCTTCTGGCCTACCTCTTGTTCTCGGATAGCTACGAAAAGGCTTAGAAAGTTGGGATATACCTCCGGATCCCTTTTTGACTCTGAAATTAAATTATTCTTATTAATCTACTTGCATAAAACACAGTGTATCTCCATTTTTTTCTCTCTCACTATCTTTATATGTGAGTTCGTCCCAGTACCTCTAATCTATCACTGAAGAAAAATTATTTAAGTTAAATCAGAATCTAAAGTAAACAATTACTTTGACTTTCGTTCCCGTTACTCTATTAATGTAGAACCTTCTTCGCAAAGCCCGCGTCCACTGGCAAATCAAACGAAAAAATTCAGTGAAAAACATGTGAATTTTCACGTGTGAGTCTACTAGTTTTTTATACCAAAGTGCTTCGTTTGTTATCGCTTAGTGATTCAGGATCCACGGCATGGGATTGGGTCATAGCTGTGAGGTAACTAAAGCATGGCACTTGGGTAGCACGACATGGGACTTGGTTATAAATCAATCATAAATTTGTCAATAGATGTATCAAAACTAATTTAAGCAACACAGAAGATAAAGTAACTTAGAAGTAACTATGAAATAAGAAAGAATTAACCTATTTTGGAAATGAATCAGAAGAAATTAGAAGTAACTCAAAAGTAACTCAGAAGTAACCTATAAATTCGCAGGTTCATCTGGTATTTCAATCCAAGTTAGAATATTATTGTTCTCTTGCCTATATATTATCCGATGCTAAAACGTGAAAAAAAAATTATAGTGATAGTGTTATATGTGTTTGGCATGTACATTACTGTTTTTTTATTACTTGCGTGTATTAATTGTATTATACATACGTTAAAAAAGCTAAGCAAAAGAAAGTCATTCAGATGAAGTGGATTAAACACACTGTATACAGTGAGTGCATGAATATCACGCCGAATGAAGTCACTTAGTCATGATGCGCATGATGTACGTATGGAACAGCTAACGTAATAATATGACATTTTCTAAAACTAAAATATGAATTAAAATGGCACTAAGTAGCTAATTAGTCCCCCAAACTTCATTTATTGTGACGAGCCTCATCCGTATAGTTGATTGGTCGTAGATCTTCATGGGGAACACGCTACCGTTTTATTAACTTCAAACTAAAACTAGAGGCTGCTTGATCAAGGCTCAAACCCTCCAACTAGACACGATGTCTAGCATCCTCCAACATATGACTGCAGGACACGAAATAAACCAACTTTTGTCTGTAATCTAATGTTATCATCTCTTTCTCAGGTCTTGCCTGTGAAAACCATTTAACCTCTTCAGCAATCACATGAACAAACACACAAGGAGTCATTGTCCTGTATTACCAGTGGCTGTGTTGTCCTGCACCACTGCGTGAAGTATTGCCAGCGAAGATACTTACTTGCAGCTGAAATAAAGTCTTGCATAATACGGTCTGAGGTTCGTTAACTTCTAACTCGTGCTGTAGGTTCACAAGTTCACGTTGATTCTCAAGTGCAGGAATTTTACGTCATATTTTTTGTTATAAATTCCTCCTTCGTTATGTACTCTTATTGGAGAGGAAACTTGTTAAAGTTTTCCTCAATTACTGTAGTATTTCTGTGGTATTACTGTTGTGTTACTGTAGTATTACTGTTGTTTTACTGTGGTATTATTTCTGTTCCTTGTTCACTGGTTTTCCGTGAGCTAGTCATAGCAAGACATGGCAATGATAATCCATTAAATTTTTAAATTTTAAATTTTTTATTTTCAAATAGTTGTTCGATTGATTTCCAGTATTTGAAAAATTCAAAAATGAGAAATGGATGCTCTCAAATTTTCTGTCAAATTTCTATGGGGCGATCCAAAAAATTTCTGAATAAAATATTTCATGATTTATTGCATATCCCTAAAAAATATACAAAGAAACAACAAAATTAATTGAAAATAGCTTAGAGATCTTCATCCTATGTCAAGCTTTAGCTCCAGTTTTGTATATGGCTCTCTTGTCAGCCTGCTGTCCTACTCCAACTCTGACTGCAACTCTCCAGCCACTTCTCCAGTTTTCGATCCTTCTGGTTTCCAGTCTTGCTTTTTTGTTATTTCTTCCTGACCCCTTTTTGTAAACTTCATGTGTTTACAAACTTCATTGTGCTGAACTTAATGGAGTTCCACAGAGTCTTGACATTAATTTGAGAGAGGTCATACTGCAGTCTGCCATCCTCAGGTGAGAGATTGTGTTAGTAAGTGTGGCTACTTCTCAAGATTAATTTGCATGCAACGCTTCTGACACTTCTTATTCTTAGAACTTATTCTGGGCAGCAAAGCAATCCTGAATAAAGAAAATTTACGTTTAAATTGTAATTCATTATGAATTAAATTATGTCATATTTTTCATCCAGTATTTTGATGGGTCACCCAGTAGACTTTTCAATTTCCTGAAGTTATCATTAACGAAAGATTAAAGAAAATTAATAATTGTATTCTATATTTAAGTTTTCACCTCACTGCAACTCGTGCGAAAGTAAAAAAGTTCGTTATTCAAGATGATTTCTCAACCGTAGAATCCTCTGTCGGCATACGGGACTAAAAGTAGAAGCAATCGAGATAATTTATTGATAGAAGTATCGGCAGCACATGTAAGATTCTGTAGCACCTTCGCAGTGTTCCCAGTAGACCTAATACATCACTGGCAAGCAGCTGAGCCACGGTACTGGATGGCTATTATCACAACGCCGGCATGTCTCTGCCAACTATCCCATGTTGCCTGATGACTCATTTGAAGATATTTTTCTAATATTCTGAAGATTTAACTTTAATAGAAAGGAAATCATGGCAAGGAATATAATACATTGTTTTCATTTTTTATAACTGGGGTGCGATCAGGAAACTTCGTTCCTTGAATCATGAGCGATGGTGATTTTATCAAAAGACTGGGAATCTTCACCCGTGATAACTTTATGCGTAGCTAAGATGTTGTCACTCAACACACAAAAACGTTGGTCAATTCATCCACAAGCCTTGAAATAATTTGGTATCATGTTATGTCAGATATTATAAGACATCCTGATATAATCATAGAGGCTCCATTTCTTTCAGGAACAGATTTACTGTACTGTAGATTCATGTTTTGTTTTCGAACGTGACTAGCACAGACCTTTCAGGTCTGTGCTAGCCACGTTCATATCGTTCTAATGCTTTTAAGACCAATTTTTAATTATTAACTTTGATTTTTACGTTAGAGACGTTTGATACTGTTTACTTTAAATTGTGAACCTTAACCATCTAAATTTTAAGCAGTTCATTACGTTCATGCTTGCTGGATGTCCCACCTTTCAGAATTGGGCTAAGGATAGTGCTGATACAATTGTTTCCATCCGTAAATCAAGATCATTCAATATCGTATCAGCTGGTATTCTATTTTATAAAAAAATATTGTAACAAAGTTGTTGCTTTCGTTTGATTTTAGTTGATATATTAGGTTGATTCATAAATAATTTTCGTTTTATGATCTTTAATTCAACGTATAATGCAAACCAAATTAACAAGTTTTAATCAGTCGTATATTCACCATTACTTTTAATGACCTTTTCCCCTTTGCCAGTTAACTTTTTAATCCATCCGAATAAAATGAAGAGCGCTTCGATTCAAGAAAGTTTTGGAAGTTCTCTTCCACTTGATTGTCTTCAGTAATTTTTTTGCTTTGAAGAGTATTCTGTAGCGATCTAAAGAGATGAAAATCAGTCAGGGCGAGGTCAGGTGAATATGGTTGATTGGGTAGTACAAACCAGTCGAGTTGCAAAACAATTTCTAGCGTCTCTTTTACAGCATGGGATCTAGCGTTGTCATGAAGGAGAATGATCGTTTTTCTGTTGAAAAGTGCTGGACGGTAATTTGTTAATCTTACACATTTTTTTAAAGTGGTGGCACATGGTGGGCTGTGAGGTATTGAGTTCTTTAGCTAATTCACGAGTGGTTAGACAAGGATCATTCTCTGCAAACGTTCTTAGAGCATCTTCATCGATGTCTGATGAGCGGCCAGGCCTAGGCTTATCTTCGAAGCTCAAATCACCAAAACGAAATTTTGTTAACCAATTTCTTACTCGTCGATCTGTTATGACACTCTGGCCATAAACGTTGCATATTTTCCTCGCTGTCTCTGTTGCACCATTTTCCTGTTTAAACTCTCACGTCACACGTCGGATATGTACCTATGGCCTTCCATTTCAAGGGTTATTTCTTATTATTTTACTGCAATACAAATGATAAAATGGCTCTGAAAAAATCGAAAACAATTTTTACTTAAATTTAAACTAGTGAACCAAAATATGAGCGTTTTCGAATGGACAAAAAACACTTTTAATCTACATAAAAAAGTCGAAAAATCCCTTGTTCTTTTTCAACTCTATGAGTTAAATGAGTATCTAAACAAAAGTGAGTTGATAGTTTTGTGTGTAAAGTTGTATATCTTAAGTGTCGGAACATTTTTGCACTATTTTCAAATTCTTACAGACAGAATATTATGTGATGAATATCAAATATTTTTAACTCTGCTAGAAACACAACTGAATTTTGGGGAAGTAACATACGAAAAAATTGGCTCGCTCATTCGTCTTAACAGACCGTCGGAATTGATAGTTTTAATGTCAATGAAAGTTCGATAACATCAAAGCCCTGCTTTCATTTGAAAAGCGCTCGGGTACTCCGCCGGATCATCAAAAATCAAAATACGTGAGTAATCTGGAGTTGTTTCTTTTAGATAATTAAGGAGGAGGTGGAAAGCACTCTTCAGCTAACCTTACCCCCACTCAAATGTCAGAAGAATATTCTATGCCTAATTATTACGACGTATGAGCCCAATTTGTTGACCTTAATTTAAAGAATGTGCTATTTTAAACTCTTTTTTCTATGTGAAATGTTGGAAATATTTTTGTATGAGATAAAGCCTGAAGAATGATAGCATCCTAACGGAAATACAAAGCATTGCTATTAATTTCAGTCTAGAAAAATGTCTTCCTTTTCTCCACGTTTTCTCCAGTATCACTAAAATTCTTGTAACAATCCTGAATAGAACAGTTATAGCAAATTTGTATCGTTCAATCCCCCGTGTGGATATCAAGGGAATTCGATTAAACTTCCCACCCTTGTCATACTAACGACTTCATTTGGGCCAACGTGGTCTAACTGTGTTTGGAAATTTGCAAGTTTAATTGCATTTTTGGTAGTTGTGAGAGGCCTAGTTAGGTGCCGCAGGTGTTGAGCCACAGCTGCTTCTACCCGTACGTCTGTGTCGCCCACTAACGATCTGCTCAGATTTGTGGCGGCTTTGCCCTAATTTTCTTGCAGGGAATAACGGTAACACCAACTGCCTTACGAAACCAATTAGAGTGCAACTACATCGTTATTTCCTCATCATGTACTGACTGTTTGGCTGTCCTGATTTGCCTCTTTTCTTTGTATGCTTAGGAATTGAAGCCAAAAATTCACTAACCTGAAACAACTTCCAAGGTTCTATGTTTCTGAAAATTGATTCGTTCCAAAATTTATTAAGACGATTGTTGGAGAGAGACTATTAAGGCAAGAAAATAAATAGCTCGGGGAAAGTTTTTACGTTGAAGGAAAGAGAAAATGGATAAAGCCTGCCACAATAAACAATTTTTTGAATAAAGAAATGATAAAAAATGTAAGTTTAGACAACTAACTTAAACCAAGTTCTATTTTAATAGATGGAGAATATTTTACTGATAAAACTACAAAATTATTCTAAAAAATCGGTATTCATTGAGTTATCGTCAATGTTTAGTCTCATAAACCGTACCTTTGGCGAATGAAGGATCTCCACATGTTGTAGCATGAGAACAAACTATCTTTACTTGTAGCATGAGAACAAACTATCTCTACTTGTAGCACGAGAACAAACTATCTCTACTTGTAGCATGAGAACAAACTAACTATCTCTACTTGTAGCACGAGAACAAACTATCTCTACTTGTAGCATGAGAACAAACTATCTCTACTTGTAGCACGAGAACAAACTAACTATCTCTACTTGTAGCATGAGAACAAACTAACTATCTCTAATTGTAGCACGAGAACAAACTATCTCTACTTGTAGCACGAGAAAAAACGAGCATGAGTATCTACTCACTATGAATTACAAGCTTCAATTTATAGTGCAGTGCATTTGTCAGAAATGTATTGAAATGTAAGTAAGTGTTAAGACTCATCTCACGTTTCTCAATTATTTTTGATGATGAAACGGAAAATCCCCTAACAATGGTGCGAGTGTTTAGATTATCGAATAGGCGATAAGAAGGAACAGAATGAGGAAATAATTTTTTGTTTGTACAGTCTTTTGTTTATGCAAAGAGAAGCAGTACTTTTGGCTTGCAAATTCTATTTAAAATAACTTTACTGATTCTTCATTACTGAAGTTTGCATTTCATTTAAGCACAATTTTAATGACCTTTTGAACATTATTGTATTCGCAGAATATCTTACGATGAAGGAAGCTTTGTAATACGAGAAAAATGGAAGCACAGTGGGAGCAAGACTCAAATGAAAACAATTGGTAGGTAAAACTGAATAATGAAAATTTTTAACGGACAGAATTTCTTTTACAAGAACAAAAATAAAACATGTGAGCTAAAATAAGCATAAACAACACAATTGTTTTTTCATGAACTGCTGTACCTATATTTTTCAAAGATAATAATACTTTATGACATTGAACCTACCTGAGTGGGAGAGTTCCTGTAGAGCTTTAGTAGAGTTGAGCAGGTTACTGTAGAATTCAATAGAGTGAAAACATATCCTGAAAGTATCGTAGAATCTACTTCACGTGAGACAACAGATCTGACCACAACTCTGAGATAACAGAGAAAACGTTCTTATTAAAATAGCCTGCCTTCAGGGAGAATTGAACTCCCGACCCCTGGTTTACAAGACCAGTGCTCTAACCACTGAGCTATGAAGGCTACTTTTGTAAGCCTTAGTGCTATAATACTATTACCACGCCTGAAACCAATGTTTGGAAAATTACTGCATGGGTAATTTTCCATACTTCTTTATACATATTATTCTGTAAAATTAATGGCACAAGAAAACAATTTGGCATTGATAAAACTCTGCAGGACATGTGATGTACTGTTTACCTGTATTAATTTTTATTTAATTTCGTAGTTTTCAATAATATTAATATTTCTATCTAGAAGTAAAGTCCTCATTGATCGCCCTACTGATGTTAATAACGGTAATTGAGAAAAGTCTCACAAAAATAATTATATAGGAGGTTTGAGTCGCACCAGCATTTTGAATGAAAAGATGAGTTTCAAGCCATGAGGAAAATAAGAAAGAAATTAAGAGGAAACGAAATGCACAACAAATAAATAAGGTAGACACTCATGTGCTACTAAGACTACCCAATTCCTATAATATTCCTGATTCGATAAGAGAGAAGAACATCTCACTTGTCATGCCATAGAGAAAATACAGAGCTCTGACTGCGTACCACAACATCTGTACACTTCCAGCTCAAACTATAGAGATTAGTACTAGGCTTTTGGGTGAGCCTCTTTCTGACTGCAGCCCTCCCTGTAAAGAACTTAGTGTACTAGTGAATGTCTACAAATATGATACATCACGAAAACTCCCGAAATCTGAGGCCAGTAAAAGGGAAAGGTTGTTGAGGACAGTCTTGCCTCTGCTCGAGCACAGCGTTGCTGTGGTGTGCAGCTTGCAGCAGAGAAGCATTCAAAAGAACACCACTCTTGTTCGTGGATAAAACAGAATTCAACGTTTGTTCAAGAAGAATCTACGAGCTATGGATTTCTATAATTCCATTTTGCTTCATTTTCAGTTCTTTTTACTACTAGAAATTACATGAATTTACGATATTCATTTATTGTTACACCAAAATTTAACCCCATTAATAATTTATTTGTAGAAATTCAATGTACAATCGAGTGATACAAAACACTCTTGTAGAGATAAGACAGTTCAATTCAACCAGTAACTCGGTTCCTGATTTCCGTTATATGTTGATACAACAATACAATTATTTCTGGGGGTATTATTGCATTCATCTTACATTTATATGATGATGATGTGTGTATGTATTAAGAGTAGGAGCATTGGACGCTACAAATCGCACTTAACACAAGTTTATTTCTTTTTTGTATCTCCTCTGCAAGAAAAAACATCCTTCTCAGGAGCATCCTTCTCCGGAGCATCCTACTAAGGAGCATCCTTCTCCGGAGCATCCTACTCAGGAGCATCCTTCTCCGGAGCATTCTACTCAGAAGGCTTCTCGGGAGGCTCCTTCTCAGGAGACTCGTTCTCAAGAGACTCCTTCTCAGGAGATTCCTTCTCAGGAGACTCCTTCTCAGGAGGCTTCTTCTCAGGAGACTCTTTCTCAGGAGGTTTCTTCTCAAGAGACTCCTTCTCAGGAGACTCCTTCTCAAGAGACTCCTTCTCAGGAGACTCCTTCTCAAGAGACTCCTTCTCAGGAGACTCCTTCTCGGAAGGCTCCTTCTCAGGAGACTCTTTCTCAAGAGACTCCTCAGGAGACTCCTTCTCAGGAGACTCCTTCTCAGGAGACTCCTTCTCAGGAGACTCCTTTTCAGGAGGCTTCTTCTCAGGAGACTCCTTCTCAGGAGGTTTCTTCCCAGGAAGCTCTTTCTCAAGAGGCTCTTTCTCCGCTCCTCCGTGCGTTTCGTTGAGATTTGTCGACGAGTTACAACTCTGCAGCGACCACTTACTGCAGCCAAGTCACAGAAATATTTGAGCATTCTTCCTTTACACGCTTAATTCTTCACATAAATTCAATTGAAGTCTCACATTTCATTCAAATGAAAGTAATAACGTAGTATATTGATCACCCTAAAATATCAACAATTTACAAACGAAGATGAAATGATGGCATTGTTTTATCAACGCTTCATTTATACTACGAAAATTGACAATGTAAATTAAGTATTGGTATCGCAATATTAAAACTGACTACAAGATGAAGTCAGAACATACTAGAGACGAAGCAGAGACAGCACCACCACGGAGTTGCAAAATCAAGATAGCTTAGAAGGCAAGCATGGGAGCGTTTAGACTAGGTTCCTTTCTAGAACAGCGGGACTCCGAGCAACGTCTCAATTAACATTCCTAGAGCCAGTTCAAATTCATTGTGCCGAGCCCATGAATAGTAATTAGTTTTAGTATCGGCGTAGGTCCTCCTAAACAAACTAACCTTGATTGAAAGGCGCTCGCTAATATCTCTTGCTCTGTCTGCCAGCCCCTAAATTGCAGGCTTCCATCGCGGGCTCTCCATTGGCCGCTCGCATGCGGGTTCTCTAGTCTCCCTTGAATATTTTGCTTGTATGCTCTGCAACACAAGACTTGGGTATTTCCGAGGCGATGAAATTGACGGTTTTGGAGAGTTGAAAATGCTGTTTATTCTAATACAAATATTTACATACATGTATAAAATAAGTGGAACGGACGTCACATGTACATATTTTGTGGGTGTTTTCGTGCAAGGAGACGAAGACGATTTTAGTGTATGAGTTTACTATTCATTCCGACAACAATGTCCTCACGCACTGATAGAGCGACAGAATCAAGGATGCATTTTCCTAATGAAATTATCGAACTTTATAATTCACTGATCGTAATTGTTTAACACAAAGTTGAATTTTCAACTCGAGTAAGAGAACTGAAAAAATAGTTACCTGGACTAACTGATTCTTAAACTGCAAGCACCAGTTTTTATTCTGAAGAAAATATGAAAACTTCCATACTTCTTCCTTCTTATTCAAAGTATACATTTTTACAGTAATATAAACGCAACAGGATTAATTATTTGTACTTTCTTTATCAGTTTTGTTATAGCTATAAAAGACTCGAACTTATTCAGCGCATGGAATTTGGAAGCGTTGTTTGAGAAGGCAACTAGATCACTCTAGAATCACAAAACTAGAACACACTAGAATAATAGAACTTTCTCACATGAGAACCATGAAACAAGTTCCCTCTAGAACCACAACACTGGATCAACCAAGAACCACAGCTAGAAGTTAGTCAGTAGAGATATTTCCCTTTCTTGATACATGATGCCGCAAATGTTCGTTGGGAGCTGTTAAATTTTCGTGTAAAATAGGAAGTCACTGGAGTACTTGCGGTTAATTGCTGCCTAATTTTAATTCAGCTTGTTATAAAGTGAAATAAAATATTTTAAATTCAGTTAACGGAACATGCTTTAATGTTACAGACATAATATCCTTCAAAAATTGAAAATTAGAAATCAAATCATGTTGCGTACAGTATATCAAGGGTTATATTTCTAAGTTAAAACAGTATACAGCTCGAAAAAACATTAATACAGATTATTTTAGTAGTGATCAAAGAGCGTTCGAACAAGTTTCAGATACATACAAGTTTCAATTGAGCGCTCTAATTGTACTGTTCAGTTGACACATGACGTCAGTGAACAAGAAGTGAAGTTTCAGCTCTGGACACGTTTCCCATCCACGGAGCACGGTTCCGTGAGGCATTGTTCAGGCGAAAACTTTAGAACCCAAATTAGAGGTTGAAATAATAGCAGCTTTTTAAGAGTTTCGCAGACCTCCTCTTTTGGGCGCATTAGGGATTGTTTAATGCTTTTAATGCGGCCCTTACAAGCGTTTGAAGCTTAATGACCCAGTCTAAAGACTGGAATTAGGCCGTCCTTATGGCGCTTAGACAAATAGACAGCTAGAGGCGCCTGGAGCTGGGATGACTTGTGCCGACTATGAAGAAGAGCTTGGATCCCTCGACGAGTGAGTGTGTCTATCCAGATTAAGAAGTGAGTCGAAAATGACGAATTATAGTTGGTCATGAGTGATGATGTTTTTCGGATATCTCAACCTGACTTAGCAAGGAAAATGAACACGGAATTTAAAAATTCGGTTGTACTAAACACAAAAAAATATATTGACCAAGGTGTATAGAAGAGTGCTTACAGTGTTTACTGAACGACATGAAGGATAACTAGTTACAAATAATTGCGGAGGGATAGGTTTCAGTTTGAATGAATTACGTTTCTGAAAACGATCGAATGATGAAGTCTGAGGCAACATATTCATTGTAGACCCGACTGATCTCATGACAGACAAGATAAATTGACGTCGTTCAAAGCAACACAGGAGTGGACTGGTGACGAGGAATGTTTTGAAGGTGTAACAGTCGCTGAAAACTTGGAAACTGGTAGTGAAGAATCATCGAGCGATTGACGACGTTAGTCAGTGGTAAATAAAAATAATAAACTTAACGAATTATTTTTTATATGAAGGATTTTACAACTACAGTTGAGTGGAAATACGAATATTCACTTAGCGTACTGTGGACATGATAGTTAATCAGCAGCAGCACGAGGTAGTATCCATCTATGGCACATTACTTAGAATAAAAACACAGTATGAGTTCAAAGTGCAGAACACTGAAAGCAAATCTCAAAACAACGACTGATAAAAACAGAATGAATAACTTGCTGCTCTGATATGATGACACTCAATATGCAGAACTTATTGCTCATGCCGGACCTTGATATGAACGAAGCCTTTTCATAGTAATGCATCCCTATAACATCCACACAAGAATTTTGTGGCCTGGCTCGAAGTTTGTTTTTTGAGTATCAGTAATTTGCATCAATAACCGTATATTTTACGCTTATTGAGAGAGATGAATGACAATTTACTGTAATCTGGCTCTAAAGCTAGACTGAAGTGGGAGATGTCACTAGCATGTAAATTTCACCAATAATAGGGTAAATAGGGTGCAAACGGTTCATTTTAATAATAATAGGGCGTAAGCAATTGCTTCTAACTCTGAGCACACCCTCTATCAGGGACGGAAATTGACACTAGAGAAGCACATTTTACGAGGGATGCATTACGAAGGTTTGAAATACCTAATTTTTGAAGTTATGTTTCAAAGTTTGGATTAGGACAGCGAAAACTTTAAAAAATTTCAAGCAGCCTTCATCAGAGTATTCATTTTCACACACTCTTTTGTTTTCAAAAATGAAGATGAGGCGACCTAACGTGAACGATTTTAAGCGATAAATGATAGTGAAGATGCAGCCATTGGCGTGTATTATGCGCTGTTGAATCTCTTTAGGTAGAGAAGTAGAGAAGGAAATCTTAAACGCTGCATCACTCCCTGTATGTTCACACCTCTACATGACCTCACATTGTAATCTCATCCCTCATCATTTACATGTTGTAAATAAACACAAAATTCCTCAATATAGGTAAACATTCACTACGACGAGGTTATTTATAGGTAAAAGGGTAAGGAATGTTCATTGCCAGTTTTGCATTTAATTACGAAATGCCAACATTAAAAATGAAATGACTTCATCAAAGTCTTGATCTTCATCATTATAATAATTGTCTCCTAGTCTCCTAACCTCGTCTCCTAGCCTTGTTTCCTAGCCTTGTCTCCTAGCCTTGTCTCCTAGCCTTATCTCCTAGTCTTATCTCCTAGTCTTATCTCCTAGTCTTATCTCCTAGCCTTGTCTCCTAGCCTTGTCTCCTAGCCTTGTCTCCT
>VCRD01000729.1:179597-216335 GCA_006783055.1 Trinorchestia longiramus | reverse complement strand
TGGTGTTGCTGAGACTGGTGTTGCTGAGACTGGTGTTGCTGGGACTGGTGTTGCTGGGACTGAAGTCGCTGGGAAACACCAAAATGGGGAAATATTTAGGGAGATTCAGACAGACATACTTGTTGAGCATACGTCAAAGTATTCTATTAACTTCTTTCTTTTGATATAAAAGTAGTGCATGCGATTCAAAACTTTAAACATGATATGCTTTGTTGACTGTTGATGAAATTAGATCGACTAATCATTAATGTGAACCTTTAACTAAAGAAGTAATAGACGAAGTATGTAGGAGCCATATTTGTTTTAAATTATTTTTTTTAAAGTGATGCAGTAAACTATTACACATGAAAAGGCAAGTGATGGTGGCTGAAAGCTTACAGTCAACTTGAATATGAAGTTCACAAGTTGACAGTGAAGTGAACAAGCCTCTTTGTAAATTTATGACCGCCCTCAATCTAGCAGCGTAATAAAAAAACTCAAATTAAATGGAAAAATAATTCAACGTCTTGAATCGATCAAACGTCTGAACTATGCGTTTAAGATCTCGTCTGTTCATCAATTGAATAAACTTTAATGAAAGATCTCAGTTGATATGTAAGCAAAGGATCTCTTGGCTGAAAGAGGGTTTGTCTGAGCCGACTTGTTTCTATTAAACACAAGATCAAAGAGGACAGGGAGCGTCTACAAAGCATTTATTTACGAGCGGTTCCACATGAAATAAACTTCCATGTCCTAGCCCTGCTTTTCTTCGATGTCCACAAGATTATCAGGGATATCAGAATGTTTTTCCCCCAGTAATAGGCTTGAGTTATTAATGCTTCCAGTGAGTCCGTTTGCCTGAGTAAATAAAATAATTTTATGGAGTTAGAAGTTCGCGGTACTTATGATTTAGATGTTTAATTAACTTGATCCAGGTATTTAATTTATTTAATTGAAATATATAATTAATTTTGTCGATACATTTGATTCATTTAATCAATATATTTACTCGTCTTAATAGGACTACTGATTAAATTCCTTTGAAATGTTAAACGAAGGTAATTGAGATATTAACTGGATTGAAAATTCTAATTAACTCAGTTTAAATACTTAGTCGGGCATAAATTTAAATTTTACTGGCTGGTGTTGCTGGAGCTGGTGTTGCTATGACCTTTATTTATCAATTACCTTTATTAATTTATATGTTTTATCGAATTGACGTATCTAATTAACATAATTTACACACCTAAATGACCTAATTGATCTAGCCAATTAACCTTAATTGAAATATCTAAATAACCTAATTGAAATATATAAATAGCCTAATTGAAATATCTAGATTTTTTTGAAAATCACTTACTAAAGAGACAGGCAGCACGTAAACCTGGATTAAAGTTTCATTAGGCTGACTGTTAGAGACACTGGCTCCTCACCAGTCCGTGGCCTGCCTCACCTCCACCATACAAAAGATGCTGATCCTCTTAAGAGATTGAGCGCAAAACCGCACAGAATGCCAAGTTCTGTCGTCCCCGGTCATGAAACTTAGAGAAGACAAAGCAACGAGAGAGCTCATCTTCAGGCAGTTCTCGCAGGCATGTGCTTACAATTTTAACAGAAACTGGACTTAAGCTTTAAGAATCTGATGGTCATGTGAACATGTGATAATTCCATCGCATGAAAACGGCTCGTTAAAATGCAGAAAAAAATCTGCACTATGCGCACTTATTGGGTATTGTTTGTGCGCCTTCCATTGTGTACTTGATCTTTTAGGATAGAAATGGCGGAGTTTTTTAATGAATTAAATCTACTCAAATTCGTTGAGATAAGAATATTCATAATTCTTTTGCTGTGGGTCTTGCTGAATAAATGGCGTGTAAAACTCTCCCGAAGCCGAAGCCTCAGATGTACCACCTGTCTCTGGAGTACCCAGATTTAAGATGTACCACCTGTCTCTGGAATACCCAGTCCTCAGATGTACCACCTGTCTCTGGAATACCCAGTCCTCAGATGTACCACCTGTCTCTGGAATACCCAGTCCTCAGATGTACCACCTGTCTCTGGAGTACCCAGTCCTCAGATGTCTCACCTGTCTCTGGAGTACCCAGTCCTCAGATGTACCACCTGTCTCTGGAGTACCCAGTCCTCAGATGTTACCACCTGTCTCTGGAATACCCAGTCCACAGAAGTACCAGCTTAAATCCCATTCTTCAGGCCAAGTCCCCATAAAATTCACTACTTCAGGTCTGCCTGATTTCGACATCAAATACGATACTTGGGAAAGCATCGTTTCTTCCTCGGGCCTGCGAAAAAGTTGAAAACAAGTTCAAAGAAGAAGTTTTCTAAGTCACATAAAATGCGCTGCTTGAGGAGGCAGTCTGTAGCAGACTGGCTTGTGTATTAAGTTAGCGCGATTTATCAGCACTAGTAAATTCGTTCACAGAAAATAAACTAATATTGTGTGAGCATCAGAGTACAATTTTGCATCTTTTCTTTCAATGTAAAGTCATTTACGGTACAAATGTGCAGCAGTTTTAATAGGAAAAGCAGCGCCTTGTGGTAATTCAGGCTGAATGGATTATTTAATTACGACTCAAGTTGGCACTTTCAGGAGTGATGAATATTTTTAAAAACGGACTCCATCGTTCTGATGTGACGCTTGTTGTCCTATGAAAACTGACTAAAGTACCTCAAATTCAAGTGCATTTCTTAACAGTAGAAGCAGAACTTTTTGCGCTCTAACTAGCTAAACAATCTTTTTTTCGTAGCATTTGTCCAATTGAACATGAACTGAAGGACTGAACTGAACTGAACTGTTCAGTCAGCTTGAACTCAGCAGGATACTGAAGCATTGCACCTGTTGTGCAACTTGAAACAAATCTTTACTTACCTGATCTGTGATGATTGCATTAATTCAATTTGAATGATTGTCCTACCATCTATGCTACCCTCATTTTACTTTGTATTTGAATTAAAATTATCTTAAAAATGTGTTTCAATAACTTACTATTATGAAGTATGCATCATTGTTTTAACTCAAAATTTGATTTTAATTTGAAGTCGATGTTCCATCACGCAGACGAGTGATGCACTGTGGCATCAGTCGACCCCCTGTGATGCGTGCTATGGGGGCTCACCGTCCCCTCCACATCATGTGAGTAACACAACATGAATGCCACTTGATGAATTAAAGAGTATGTGATTTGCTAATTAAATATGTATCAGAACCTGAATACCACTTGACGAATTAAAGAGTATGGTATTTGCTAATTAAATATATATCAGAACCTGAATGCCACTCTTCGAATTAATGAGTATCGGATTTTCTAATTAAATATGTATCACAACATGAATGCCACTCTTCGACTTAGAGTATGTGATTTGCTAATTAAATATGTATCAGAACATGAATGCCACTCTTCGAATTAATGAGTATCGGATTTTCTAATTAAATATGTATCACAACATGAATGCCACTCTTCGACTTAGAGTATGTGATTTGCTAATTAAATATGTATCAGAACATGAATGCCACTCTACGAATTAAAGACTACGTGATTTGCTGATTATGCTTTGAGACACTGGGGAAATTTCACGAGCTATTTTTAATCAATATGCATATTGCGTGCCCATCTGTGCACCATCAATCACAGGAGAACGAGGCAGTATGGAGTGAAGCACCGCCCATTAACTAAATTACACATATTTCGAGCAGGTGTAGAGACATTAAAGCTATTTTATATTTATCATTAACACAGGAAAGGTTGAGGGAATTTGTTGAACGTACAGTATAAAAGTAATTAAGTAGGTTTAGTTTTCATATTTTTGTAGTTTTTCTCTCGTAATGGTCGTCAGATGCCATTTATTTAACTTCAGCACTAACGTCTTTCTTCTTTTCTGTTCTTGTATTCTATTTCTTGAAAACTTTTTCCATTTGAGGTGATCCTGACGTCTCCTTTTGCCGTCTGCAGGCTCATGAATTCCAGTCTTGTAGATCAACCGAAACATTTTCATTTAATCCATGCGTAATTATTCAGCTGTAAGAGGATTTTGAAGACGCTGTCGTGCATAGTGAAGTCCTACTTTTGCATCCACAAATGAATATTACTCAGGCTTAAGTGATTCATTCATTGGTGAAGTAGGAGCGAGTCATCTTGAGTAAGTCATTCATTGGTGCAGTAAGAGCGAGTCATCTTGAGTAAGGCATTCATTGGTGCAGTAAAAGTGAGTCATCGCGACCAATCATTCATTGGTGCAATAAAGGACACTTATCCAAGTTGAGCTACTCATCATCTCTACTTTAACCTGCAAGAAATTCGTATAAAACATGATCCTGGGCCTCTACCTCATCTAGCCTACATGAACTATGACCGAGTTAGTCATAATTCCCGCCTTAATTTTTGTAAATTGGCTCGGATATGCTTTACGTAAATAATGGTACACGATGACTGTTTTATTCATTTTTTTGGACCGCCCATTCATAATTTTGAGCTGCTTCAAAGGGCTTTGCGTTAGAGAGACTTCAGAAAGTTACTTGACCTTTTAAACATAGACTACAGTAGATCGCGTGCTAGCCGGAGGCAGCATTGAAATAATTCATAATCTTCAATACTTTTTTACATCGCCTGCGTGCTGCAAAGGAGGTCAGTTTATTATAAAAATGATTGATACGACGTATCGATGATTGATATGAGGGCGATTGATCGATAGATCAGAGGGTTATTAGGTTAAACGAAGATATGTATATTGTAATTGCGCTTGCAACTATAGTAAGAACTTATAAAGAATAGGATTATACGTTCAGTATTTTCTTTTTAGTGAAAAAGACAATAACAAAAACAGCTTTTACAAAATAGAAAGAATTCGTATCAGAAGACCTATTGAAAGCACTCTACATGCATCAGAATATCTAAGGAATTTAGTATTCTTCAAATGTGGTGCTAGTTATTATACTTCTTGCAGACCTAGCAACGCTTATCCTAGATATCGTAAAGTGGTACTTCGTTTAATCATGTGCGTTTTTCTTCCTTGTTGCTCTTTCAGGACGAAGGAAACACTTATACACTAAAATAACCTATTGAGTGCGTCTTATAGTGTTAGTCATCCTTTTTTTTATTTTCCAGTTCTTGGTATGAGGTCACTGTGACTTCTGAAACAATGAGTTGCTACACATAACTATATGATTCAATGCGTCGATCAAAAAATATTCATCGTTCTTGATCGTAAGGGTAACAGATATTACTCCTAGCAATATTGCAGCTGTAGTCCAAATAGTTTGCCGGAGAAAATACGCTTCAACTGAGTACAGCTGAATGTAAAAGTTTGTAATCGACATCAAATTTTACGTGTAGGCGACATAATTTTGTAAGTATTCGAACTGATATAATGTAGATATACTCTCACTAATATAAGTTTATCAAGAATAGGCTTACAACCAAACATTGCAGTGTCTCCCCGTTTAATTTTACTTATACTCTGACTGCAATCTAATATTTTAGCGTCACCCATTTGATTTTACAGAGACTTGGACTACAACCAAATATCAGAACTAGCGCCTGAGGCCATTCAAGTCAGCACTGATCAGCTGTAAGTAAATTAGTCCTTCTATGTATGTATGTATGCTACTAGTTAACTGTCTATTCATGATACTAGTCATCTTTATATGTATGCTACTAGTTAACTGTCTATTCATGATACTAGTCATCTGTATATGTATGTTTGCTACTAGTTAACTGTCGATTCATGATACTAGTCATCTTTATATGTATGCTACTAGTTAACTGTCTATTCATGACACTAGTCATCTGTATATGTATGCTACTAGTTAACTGTCTATTCATGACACTAGTCATCTGTATATGTATGTATGATACTAGTTGAGTATTTATGACACTAGTCATCTGTATATGTTTGTATGATACTAATTATCCGTTTGTGTATAACTTTTTCAAAGCGTTGAAAATGCAACGAATGATTACATCAACTATTTCGTTGATATAAGCTGTCATGTTCTGGAATAATGGTCAACATTACCGTGCATAAAACTTGATTTGGAATTACCAAGTTTCTAGTGTAGCTGATCCTAGTTCTTCACTTCTTAATTTGACGAATTAAAAGTACATCGAAATACTTGTTTTAAATTTCGAACTAGATTTTAAAGGATTCATTTTTCTTACAGTCTGCTGAGCAACAACAGAATCACCGCTGTCGGAGAAAGAGCGTTCGCTGGCTCACAGATAGGAACATTGTAAGTATTGATTATTGGTCCATTTTCCAGATTCCAGCGATAAATAAATAACTATGGATTTTGTAAACACTTAAGAAAACACTTTTAAAATTATCATTGGGATTTCGAGTTGTCAACTTACATGCTTCTATCTCACCAACCCGAAAATTGCTTTAGTTATTACCTGCAGTTAATGTTGTCGTATATATGTATATGGTAGGTGAGGAACTTCACTTGAAAAGAGCAATTAACTTGATAGATGCTGTTACTATTAGTTTTGTGAAGAAAATATATACACTAGAAATATAAAGGCTTAATAACATAAATTTCAATTTCTAAGTAGTCCCTTTTAATACGAAACGTACTGTAAATGTCACATTTTATCTTTCCAGCTATCCGTGATGAGCTACTGTACCGTTGTGAAATGCTCACTACGTTACTGAATAACGTAGGGGGCCTAAATATTTTGTGCTCAGAATTTCAAGTGGGAAATTGAGTGATTTAAATTTTCAGGAGCTTGAGAGGTAACCGCTGGCTGGTGCACCTCAACGAGAGAGCTTTTGAAGGCTTGGTCAACCTGCGCACGCTGTGAGTGTTAGCACCGTCGTGTAGAACTCCTCACTAGAAATTAAAACTCAGTTTGTTTTTTCTTGGATGTGCATGCACTGCGTGGGGAAGTTTGTTTGTATTAACACCCCTGAGATAACGACAAATGTTAAAAGTGTGTAAAAATGGACCTGATGGTCATGGCGAGCTTAGTTAAGTATCTGAAATAAAAGATGCGTTTAAAAGCAAAAAATATTTGTTAATTGCTACAAACTCTTTTTCATACTTCCCAAAACTCTCATAAAAATAATGTGGGGTAGATTCTCCATTTAATTTGAACTTTGATTGTGTGCAGTACTATTTACCCTAATTGAGGTTTTTCGAAAAAATATTTTGATTTGCGTTTGAAACTAGCCCGTTGAATACTGGAAATGAATACTGGTAATGTAGTGAAAAGTTACTTCATATCCATTTGAAAAAATTCATCTATTTATTTTTTGTGCTAAATTGCACTGAATTTAATCAAACCAATAAGCTATTTTTCAACCATTTTTCAGGTATCTCAAAATTATGTAATGGCACGGGATTTTTACTCTGATAAAACTATTTTCTATATTTTTCAGCTTTTTTTGAATCAGCAAGTTTCTTCATCAGTTTTATTCCTCCTACCCTAAATCTACATATTCGTTGAATTCAAAATTATGTAGAATGAACCCTTCTGAGTAGTTATTTTTCTTTTTTATTTAATATTCTTCGTTTTTTTTATTACATTAGCCTGTTTTAAAATTCTTTAGTGCCTCTCTTAACTTCTCAAATGAGCGTGAAGCGAAATCGTTTTCTGACGGCTACTTGCCTCTTCAGACCGCTTTACCTCATGCACCATACGACCATTTGCTTTGATCTCGCCATTTTAGAGGATCTAAGTTAATCTGAGTACGAAACTTCTGGGCTTTTCCCCAACCCGAGCTGATTTGCCTTCAATATATGGGATCGCTATTTTCCTTGGATTCACGTTGGAGAATAAACTCTAGTGTTTGCATAGTTATCTTCGAAGTATGAACCGTCATTCTTTGTGCAAAGACTTGTGAAAGATTTCTCAAGACGACGCTACTGCAATTCAACGTGAAAATAGTTGTGTTCAATGCTCATGTTTGTATTGGTACATAGATTCATATTCAAGAAATGTTCTTTTTTTACTATTCTACCTAGGTAGTCTGGTGTTATTTAAGTCATTGTTTTAGTAGTTTTGGTGGTTTGAATGTTGTTATTTTTGTAGGTTGCAGTATAGTTATTCTGTGTTTCGAGTTTATCTTACGTTAAACAGTTGACACGAGGCAGTCAGGAGATACTTTATAATTAATCGAAATTGTCTGTTTTATTTTAAATGTCTCGCATAATAATTAATTTATATTATTCAAACAAACGGCAATTATTTGTTAGATGAGGTTATAAAAACGGTATTATTATTATTATTATTATTATTATTATTATTATTGAATTATTTTACAAATTCCACTCGAAGTTCATCTAGTAAAGGACACTTCAAATAAAAATTAAACTTTCATCCTACAATACATTTTAAAGGGCTTACGTTGAACGCAGATTTTTACGTCCTTTACAGAATATAATTTTTCTTAATTTCAAGAGTCCATGCTCAAATAATATCATTAAAGCATAAACAATAGTCTTGCGTTGGGATCTGACTATCGATAGTAATCATTGAAGAGCCCAATTCCGGTGCTCCAGCGAATTGATTCTGAATTGATGTGAACGGAACTGGCCTTTAGCCTTGCTAAGTGTTACTTATTCCTATAACTTTGACAATTCATATTTTTAGTAAAAATCCTCTTTAAGTAAAAATCCTTCTTTAGTAAAAATTCATTTTTTCGTAATAATTTGACTAAGTATTTTGCCAAAGCACTAACTTTCTAACTTTCTGTTTGTGAGTTAATTTTTTCGTTAGGGTACGATTTGGTGATCATTCTGTACAAAAAATTGTGCAAATGCACTTTATTATTTCTGACGTTTTTCAAAAACTTTGGTCAGAGGCAATACGAGGCTTCTAAAAATCTCTGTGTTAGTTTTTGTGTCTTGTCATTATGAGGAAAAAACTTGGCTCGATTTTCAAGAAAAATGTGAACTGAAAACATGAACTCTTTACCTGGAAAATTAGTATAGTTGTGCCATTTGCTAAGGATGTAGCTTACATTTTAGAAAGACTTGTTCTATTCTGTGGATGTTTATTGTTTCTCCGAACAAAAACACGCCTCAAGATAACCCTTAATTAGGGTGTGACTAGCATGGAGCATCGACTTCTTTCCACTTGATCTTCTTGTTCAAGGCTGTCTTTAAAATTAAGCTAACAAGCTTTTGAAATTCACATACTGAAAATACTTATTTATTGAAGCGTCGGTGTCTTTAATCATAAATATTATAATTTTTTTGATTAATGATCTGAAGAAAGTTTTTCCGCTTCAACTGCTTCTCCAGTTCCTGCATAAATGGCGATTGCTTGTGTCACTTTATCTCAGTTCAAATATTTCTGAGAATTGTTTTAGAAATTTTTTGAAAAATAGTTAGTGGAGCAATTCTCTTAAGGTAGGAACTGTAAATTTTGAATTTTTAAAACCATTTCCTAAGCAATTTATCTCATGGATACATTTCCTGAGCTCGTTCCATTACTTGACATTCGATCTGCTTCAGATTTTATACCTTCTTTGAGTAGGCGAGGCTAAAATATATTAAGCTTCAATATTCTGTGCGGCTTCGTTGTCTGTACTAAGTGATTTCTTCATAAAATGAATGACAGTCCACCGCTTTCCTAAACACTATATTGTACACATGCTGCTCAAATTCCATGCAAACACATCGTAAAAGTTAGGGAAAATAAGGTTAGCTTATTCCGTGCTTAAATAATATCTTACACTGGGCAAACTTTGTTTGCAGTTAAAAGATTATGATCATGAAAACTGCAATAATCTACAAGCAGAAGTTTTGGCTGTACGGCTGATCTTCCGATTGTACAGCCGAATATGTTCAGTGATGTTTCAGGAAATAAAGTGTAGATTCTACTTCTTGCTTGAAGCATAATCGGAAATTATATATCATCACATTAGATAAGGCTCAACGCTTAAGTATAACATATTCTGAATCTTGTGTATTTTCAAACTTTGTACTTCCATTCTAGAGCCCTTGGTTTGAAATGACACTGTATTTTCATTCACAATTCAGATGTGTAATGAATCAGTTCATTACACATCTATGTGAGAATATGTTCATCTACACACGTGACCAAGCCCCCAATATTAGCTGTGGCCTCTTCCATGTCTCCGCTGATTCTTGCTCAGATGCACAATCCTGATTTAAATGAGAACGAACTTCACATTCTCATGACACTGGCCGATGCAAATTGAAATGAACTATATTTAAACTTCATATATGTCTGAAACATGTTGTGCATCCTTGCCTCCATTTTTCCTGGTGTAACTGCATCGCAATACCGAGCTTATTATGCATTTGCAGAAGCATCAACTTCAACTGAAATTCGGTGTTGGTACTAGGGGTCTCAAAATTGAGGTGCTTGTTTTATAACAGTTCCGTTACCTATCTCAGAGACCTATCCCACACATCGCTAACCAGCCTCCCGACGGTGGGACTGTCAGGCTTGGAGGAGCTGTTGCTTCAGGAGACCTCGTCACTCAAGGTCTTCCCTTCAGTGTACGCCTTCAGGAGTCTGAGGCGAGCACACCTCACACACCCCCACCACTGCTGCGCCTTCCAGTTCCCCCAGCAGCATGAGGCATCCAGACTGGACAAACAAAAGGTGAATTCAGGTGCTAAAGTGTGAGTTCAAAATCCGTTGAATGATCGTCTTTTATGAACAAGGTGGAAAATTTAGGATTTTTTGAAATCTTGAGCGAGGATACGCATCGAGTGCATGGATCACTAACCATTGAATCTAATTTATGGCAAATCTCATAATACGTGTTAAAAGTGTACACTGCAGGCTATTTATTGCATAATGTATTTCCTAGATTTAAAGATTTTGTTGTACATAAGATTATCTGTGGAATACCAGGTGTTTAGAACACAATTACCTGTCTAAAACTAATGCCAAGTCTAGAACACGCTGTCGAGTTATGTGCAGGAGGTAATACACGATAAGGGAAGCTATGTATAAAACACGTACAAAGACATAGAACTTAAGGCAAATAAAAAATTAGTTTTGTAAAAAAATAGTGTATTACAGAAAAGTTTTGAAGTGTAGGTCGATAGTATAATGTGAAGCCAAACATTAAATAGAAAACTTGGTATTACAACACAAATGGAAAAAACACAGACTACACTGTTAATATAATGCATTTCGAACAAATGACTTTTCATAAAACAAAGAGTGCATTGTAAAACAAAGGGTGCATTATAGAACAGAAGGCGCATTGTATCAGATGGTACATTATAAAACTAAGAAGGCATTGTGGAAAAAAAGCGTATAGTGGAATAAAGAGCTCACTGTAGAGCAAGTGGTGCTTCATAGATAAAATATTTCTTCTTAGAAATTACGTTGATAAAAAGGTGCTCAGAAGAAATCGCATTATTATCAACTCTTTCTGTGTGCTTTTGTATAGTCTGTTTACGAGTGTAGTAAAATGTTCCCAGAGTCTCTGTGATAAGTATATTGACAGTGAAATAAGGTTAATTTTATGATATGTATCACTGTTTGCTAATGCTAGAATATCTCAATTACTCCTTGATTCATTTCAAAACATGTGAATGTTTTCATGTAGGAGTTACTAGTAGGTAATAAGTACGTTAATAATTTAGCTTTGACATATAGACATTACTCTCGCTCTCTGCTGGGTGCACTACTGTTACGGAAACATTAAATTTGAATCTACTGTGGAACTTTGATTTCTGCAATTTTTATGTTCAGGAGGTGATGAGTCAGGTGGAGAGTGACCAGTGCTACCAATACTTTGAGCAACAACGCGCTGTATCCAGCAATGAAGCGTCATTCACGAGGACTAAACGCAGCAACTTGGACTTTGATCAAAAAATTTCAGACAATGCAAGAACTGAAAATTTTTTCACTCCTACAAAGTCCATACCTGTGACGAATAAGCCACCATATGAAAATGTTGCGGAAATGCAAAATAATTACATAGAAGAACAGGGGTTCTGGCATAGTCCTCCGCAGCCTTCAGGATTGGGCAGGAGTTCTCATTTCCACGTTATAGAATCCAATCAAGAAAGTATAATACCTTCCTCCGACGAAGAAATCTCTCGAGACTTCTCTGCTAATGATCCACAATTTGTTAGTCATATTTCAGAATTTCCAGTTCATGACGATGTTGGCGGACCAGAATCTTTCGATGGCAGCTATCAAATATTTCCTTCCTCACATCCAGTCGCCAATACTGACCAATATTTTCCCGAAATGGCATTTGGATCTTGGGGTCCCATCCACCATTTCGACACTCAACCCCATAACGATGATAAAGTTATCATAGGATCCACCAATCGTCTGGCCGAGTCTGGACCAGAAACCATTCTACCCGAGGATTCTTTTTTCCCAGCTACAGATGTTATGCCTCCAAAATTTAAAAGGGACCATAAAAGTACGGAGTTTTCTAACTGGCCTGCAGCAGACATGTGGGAACACGATCAGAACTTTTTCCTGGGAGGTCAGTCTCAGCCGTACTTGGGACTTGGGTTCGGAAACTTTGGAACCTCAAATGACACAAGCAAGCAAGTAAGTTCAATTATCATGTAATTTCTTTTCACGCAAATATTAATGAGCAAGCAAGTACAATTTCGATTTAATTTTTCTTCAACTGAACCAATAATGACGCTTTGGAAAACGATATTTGTTGATACTTCTGTTTGACATACAGTAAGTATTCTATCTTAAATGTGTGTAGACTCGAACACGCACAATCTCACTGAAGCAGGTTTTGTTTCTAATTATTCCTCCACCTACTCTCTTTGATTAGCAGAGCTTTTATTTGGACTCCCTCGTATGCTTCTCGTGATGGATCTGTGCTGCCAAAATTGTGGTTATATTTTTACTGCGATTACTTTTTCAAGTATATTGGATTCGTATTTTTACCGTCTTGATTTATTCAAGGATATTAGATTCTCGTATTACTTTTAGGCTGTTGTGGGTTCGCTCATTTTGATAGGAACTTAAACGAAAGGAAAGCGTTTTTGAGGAATTTTGATTATATTTTAAATTAGAAGAGCAAGGCTTTACATAACCCATAATGAGCAAAGGCTTAGAACAGCACATGTTCGTGAATACTGAGAAAGGAAGATGAGTGACCATAATTTGAAACAAATTCTGCGAATAAAATTTGATACCGTCAGTGAAGGGTGTCAAGAAACGGTGCTGGTACTGGTGCTCTACAGAGTGACTTCGTAAAAAGTTGACTGACACTTTGTTTTTGAGTGTATAGAATATCAATTTTGGTATTCTATATACTTATTAGTATGAGAATATAAAATTTGGTATTCTAGATATTTATCTTTACATCGGTTTCTTTTAACCTCTTTTAGGGTTACTCTATATATTATTTTGCAAAACTAGCTTTATGAATCAATACTAATGTTTTTGGGGGTAATAATTTGTATTTAATTTCTCACAAAATAACACTTTATTTCTCACGTCAGTTATTAATGGATTTAAGATAAAAGTGTTATCAACAAAGTGCGTTAAGCCAATTTTTAAAACTTTTATGACGCTTAAGTTCAGTTAGGCTGCTGGTGAAGTTAATTTTAAGTGAGCATCGTAAGGAAAACTTCCTAATTGCACTGATACTGAAGCTATTGTTGCTGCCCACTACTACACTGTTGTATTTTACATGTTTTTCATGTAATGTAATTTAAACAAAGCACATGTGGCACTAAAGTAACTCTCAAGTAAATCATTATTTAGATTACATTTTCTGTAGCATTTCGTCTTTGTAATTTTATCACATTAAAACTCCTCTCGCAGTGAACTCAGCAGATGTTAGATATTTGCTCCGAGCTTTACGAAGAGAAATTCATTGACTTAGCCGAACAATTTTTTCCCAGCGAAACAAAATAAAATTGCGAGTGCGTCGATATACAAAAGAAAGAAAATTACGTAGCAGGCCCTGGAGACTTAATAGTTAGTCTGTACTGAAGTAATCTGGCCGTGGAGGATAGTGGAAATGGCTTTTGAGCAGAATTTTGTTTGCATATATTTTGTTCGTACATTACATTTACCACTGAGCTTAAAGTATTTCAAACGCAAAGAACGCCATTTGCAATACTAAGAATGTCGTAACGTACAACATGAAATTACAATAACACATCTTTGTTATAGAAATATTATTCGTAACTTTTGAGAGGATTAATACCAGTAGAGCTCACTGAAGAGAAGGAAATTGGAATAATGAAGACCTTAATGATTTGGTCCTCTCCCGCACATATAATATTTTTGGGCAAAAGATGAGAGGGTTCACTGATAGTTTAATCTGGTCAAGTGTTATCACGGAAATAGGTTATAGCAGGACTATTTCACCTCTATAGGCACTCGCTATGCAGGTTTCCGCAAAACAAGAGTTCTTTATGGCAGTATTGTGTGTGATTAAGTGCAGAAGTTGTACTGTTTTTCTCGATTCTTTGTCTGATCCAAAAGAATCACCATAACATATATACGAGGGTTTTCAATTCTTTTCTTTGTATGATGCTTTTGGCTTTTACACTCGTACTTTACACCCTCAATATTATTGCATTTCTCATAGTCACAATAATTTGAAAAAAATATAATTATCCTTCTCTGCTGCACAATTTATTTTGAATGTTGAATGAAAATCACTCATGATTGATCATGACCGTAGAATGTTTCCGTTACAGAGATCAGCATTTTGTGTAGTACGTTGAGCATTGTAAAATTTACAATGCACCTGTGTGTAGGTAAACCGAACGTTATTAATTATGTACACTTTTAAATTACCAGTCTGCGTTGCATCCTGCTGTGGATGGGAACGCCTTGCTCCTCAACTCTGAGGGCCACGTGGAGGAGGGTCAGGTCGCTCGTCGTCACGGTAGAACCTCCAGCGATGCTCATTTCGGCACATTCCACACTGACGAAGTGAGTTTTTAAAGATAGTTTTATCCCTGCGACAACTGCTATCATTAGTTTTGTTTTATAGCTCATTGCTGGTAAGCCTTTGTTTAACTTCTCTTCCAGGTTACCACAGCAGCCTAGGACAACTCATTTTCTACATTATTTTTCTGTATTGTTTCTGTCTTGCTGTTGCTGCGGAGGAGGAGGTGTGTCACAGTCAGGACATCATCTCGGAACTCTGGGTTTTAGTTGAGTACCTTAAGGCGGATCAAAACCTTTTTATTATTATTGCTGTATCGTTATTTAATTATAGCTATCATCATTACCTCTACATAATGAAAGCCGTTTGTGTTTATATGTGTGTATAGGGTCACTACTATGAGAAAGGTACGAGGAAATGCTTTTTTTAGGATAAAAAATGCGATTATTTTTTGATATTTTAAAAACGTAGTTTTTGGAAGGTTAATTATTTGTATTTTCAGTACATGTATTGTTTTGTGGATATCCAAAGGGCCTGATAATGATAAAATACGTATTTTTTCGTTATTAACCTTCTTCTCCTTCAATATGAAAACTCCAGAAAGTTAGCGTCGAGTGGCAGATGAAAGAAAGAAAAAGAGATAAAAGAAGCTTATCTTAACAGCAAGATACAGTCCGAGAAAAAAAGCGTCATTGTTTGTTGGCAGATCTAGGAGTTAATATTTTTATGATTATTATTTTTATTACTATCACTGTTATTAGATACACTTCAGAGTGACATGGGAGCTATTCCTCCTTTTGATTTTAACAGCGAGATTATGCTCTTAAGTCAGGTGGTTACTCCCTCGGATTTTTTGAATTTTTGTTGGTACAAAACGAAGTCTACGAGACTTAACTGAACTAAAGAAAGTATTCCGACAAACGATTCTTCAAACGGCGGTCTTGAAAATATCAATTTCAAACTCGTTCATATTTTTGAGCTCTAGAAAACGTTGGAAGGGAATACAAATTAAGAATTAAAGGCCGCTAAAGGTCCCGACAGCCTGCGAATCTTGATATATTTTTCATCATTCAAGCTCTAATTTAGTCGTTGAGTCCTCAGAACGACAATGGGTTTCAGCAATGAACTCATTATAAGAAACGATGCAATCTTGCTGCTCAGCCAGAGGGAAAATATGCACGTTAATACGACAGTTCAGTTTTATTTTACTTCTAATAATGTAGTTACTCTAGTTTTTGCGCGTACGTTCTCTTTTTGTATCTCTCTGGCTGGCCAAGACTTAAACCTTCCTTGTTTGTAGGACTTCATGATAATTTTTCTACGATACAGCTTAGAAATACGTAACTTTTCCTAGTCTTCTGTAATTCGGAATAGATGAGTGATGGATAAATATTGTTACAATTAATTCTCATATTTTGAAGTAATATCGTGAAAAATGTCTTGAGAGAAAAAGTAATTTACTTGATGTGAGCAGTGGATGAGGGCATCAGTGTTGGACAAATGTTATTTGAGTGTACGAGCTCTGAAAGTTATAATAAATGTCAGGCATATACATTCTAGATCCCAGGAATGTAGACGATACTGAAATATAGGCAATATTGAAATCCAGGCGACACTGAAATATGACGAGCGTTGGAAATATAGAGAACTGTGGGGGGCATAAGCATTGTGTAATCAGTTCAATGAATCTAAAACATAATCGTAAATTGGGTTTGAAAGTAAGGAAACTTGGCAGACGAAAAAGCGAGAAAAAAGCTCATAGTAAAATTGAGTTGAAAGAATAGAAGTAGGAGGTAAAGTACACCAAACTTCTGACGCATATGAGAATTCGGGGTGCATAGGTCAAAAATAGAACAATGAGGGAGCAAAAGTGAAAGAAATCCTCTTTTACTCTCAGAAGTGATGACGACGCTTCTGTTTACAGAATTAGCTCAGGTCAGTCTAGTGATTAATTCAATTTGATAAAGAGCGGGAACAATAGCTTGGAGTTGAGGAATTGAGTTTGTTAGAAGCAAGTGCTGGTGACCTGGAGTAACTGAACCGAGTCTTACACTAATTACAAACCATTGATTTAGGAATTGGCAAGTCCACTTGAATCAAAGCTTTGAGGTTTGCTTTGGAATCGTTTCTCTGAGGCATAGAACTCGTCCTTGCCTTTGTCTCTGTTATCAGTCACGTTGCTTCCAAACTCAAAGACACTCTCCTTTGTACTTCATCTGATTTGGCTCTGGGCTTCAATAAGTACACTATAATTTGTCTAATTGGACATGTGCGATGCTCCACTTAGAAGGCCTTGTTGAAGTTACAGGAAAAAATTGGTGGTGTTATAGTTCCAAATTACCTAGTTAAAAACTTTGAAATAAGTATTGATACAAAGTGTTAACATTTAATTGGTAAAAATAAGTTAGTATTTATTACATAAAAAATTAATTAGTGAATGATGCAACTTACTAATGTAATTTGGTATACACTCATACCTCTGTTTTACGGACAAAAAGGGGGAACAACGGTCCGATAGTCCAGATTGTCCGAAGCTTCCGACAGATCTGTACGCAGAACGGTACTAGTGGCTAATATCAACAATAACATCATGAAAGAGAAAGAACTGTACTTTTAATTAAGCACACCGTCCAATCTGACACTGAAAAATACTTATACACTGTAAATAAATAACATAATAAAGTAAATTCAACGTTTTTAATACAAAATTAGACTTACTTTCAAATAAAATCGGAAGCTGCAGAATTTGTCCGTAGGTTCCGAAATCGGTTAAATCGTGGTCTGTAAAACCGATGTATGAGTGTATAAGCAAATTAATAAAAAACAAATTATTTATCAATCTCACATTATGGTCGGTAAGTAGAATAGTAAAACGGGGATTGAATTTGATCGGTAAAATTAGGTGTTTTTCAGAAAAACATAGTTCGAATAATACTATATATATATATATATATATATATATATATATATATATATATATATATATATATATATATATATATGTATATATGTGTGTATATATGTGTGTATATATGTGTGTATATATGTGTGTATATATGTGTGTATATATGTGTGTATATATGTCTATGTATATATGTGTATATATATATATATTTATATATATATTTATGTATATATGTCTAGTTAAAAATAATGCCATATTGGGATGATACGAGCTTTTTATTAAGCTTTTCAATCCGTCTAAAATTACAAATAGTTTCTGGGTCTAAAACTTCGAAGATATTAGCAATAGTCAAATCCAAAAAGAGGTTTTGCGACGCGTTTCGGCGATCGTTCGCCATCGTCAGGCTATGGAGAATGCAGCAGACTATCCATCCTCTTCATGCTGTTGCTGGCTGCGATGTGAGCTGTGGAATTCTAAAGTTGGCTTGTAGACTTCGAAGGCTGTTACCCTCGGAAGTACTGTCGGTTAAAACAATTTAAGGATGCGATGTTTTCCAGTGCACTGATTGTTGATTGACGGCTTCTTTTGGTGAATTAATAATGCTTCCAGAATTTGCAGACGGTTGTACTCGGGTTCATGTCGCAGTATCTTTGTGTTTATTACTAGTTTTTCCCGGGTAAGAGTTTCGTTGTGTTCTTCCATTTCGTGATTTTTTGGACCTCCAGAACCTAAGTGCATACTCGCAGTCAGGCGTAGGGAAAGGGTGGTTGTTCTTACACCAATGTACGAGCGGTTATGAGGCTCACAGTCCTCATGGCTGCATTTGTACTCGTACACGACGTTAGTCTGTTTTAGCTCTGATAATTTGGCACTTTGATTATTTTTAGATACAAGGCTCGCTATAGTATGGCTTTTGGAATATATTATGAGACGGAGGTCTCCTATGTATACGTAAATCAATATTCATTAGCATATAAAACAGACGAACGCATATTGAAGCAAATCATAAAAAGTAACACGAAATGTAGTTCTGATAACGAACACCTCCGTCTCCGTGTTTTGCTCTTCAATCTTACCCAAAGTGTAATTATGAACAGCTCAGAGACTTTTTGGTGCTGTCATGCAAACGCAAGCTGCAGTACATCACTTCATCTATTGACAAGGACCAGGTGCTGAGGGAAACATTTTACAAACTCTAGACACTGAAGCAGAAGAAAGTGTTTCTCTTGGTAGATGAAATACAGATTCGTCTGAATGCAGAAGAATGCAGTCCTTCTTCAGACCTCAGACTAATCGCTGCAGTTTGGTAGGTTTTTGCTTCTATGTTTGTATGTTTGGTTATTTGCATTGGAAAAGGTTTAATTTCCATTTCCATTCCATTTCCATTTTGTAGAGTCTAAAACTGCAGCAACTCAGCTTTCTATAAAGTGGCCACTAAGCTCATACAATAATACATGTTAAGTCCGGATAAAATTGGTATTTCAAAGCATTACAGTGCTTTAAACAATTTAGAATTCACTGTAAAACCTTATTATCCTTTCTATTGCTTGAAAGAAGTAATTTTTTTATCAATTTGTCCAACAGAAAATGTTATGTTACTAAGAATGAAATAGCCTCCGCCAGCGTAGTCAGCTATATGGCGGTGCACGTCCTGTTTATAGTAGTCCTTGATATTCATATATATATATGAAGGTGAAGTATTATATACATATTAATGTAAACAACGAGATACATAGAATTCTCGTGTTTTGCCGGTCAAAGAAACAGGAACTAAAGTTAAGTAATGTTCCAGTTCGAGAGGGAGTCTCAGTTAGACAAGAGCTTTCATAAATTTAAACACTGTTTGTTTCCGAAATTTGTGGTTTTGAAAATTCTGAGAACATATTCCTCTATAATATTTCCTCCTAGTTCATTCCTCCGAGTTTCAATGAACGCTTTAATATTCTCAATCTAACAGTTTACCAAAATTTTCATCTACTTGTACATAATCACTGAAATATAAATGTGTGACACCGTGCAATTAATTTAAAACTTTCCTGAAAAATTATTCATAATGAATTGTTTCCTCAGACTAGTTATCTTCCACACAACACAATGTATCACTTCTTACAGATATTCCAGTTACGACCTAGCTTTACAATATATTATTGTACAATGTTTTCTTTCCATTGTTATATGAACAACTCTAGTAAGCACTCAATCAAGAACATGTTAAAAAATTCTATTTGTTTTCTTGTGGATATTTTCCCATAACGCTAGTAGCCTGGTAGTTAATCTGAATCTTACATGATTTCAATTAATTTTTTTTTTGCCCCTGCTCTTGCTCTCACTGAAGATTAAACATTAGTATATAGTATTGAATTTTCTAACTTTTTGATGCCAGGCTGCCGCAAAGTTTGAAGTGGACGATGTGGTGGGAAGTGTAAAATTTTCATCATCTGTTCCATAATGAGATCAGTATCAGGAGGTCCCATAATACTCCATGTACCTCATTGACTGCACCCTCTTGGTATAGTGCATGTCAAACGTTATCAGTGCTTTTCTTAACTGTGATGAAAGTAAGCACTTGTAAATCCTCTTGTCTTTCGATCCAAGCCCGAGCAATGAACTACTGGATTAATTTGGTACTTTCAACTGGTCCTTCATGACAGGCGGCAGTGCAGAACGAGACCTTGGAAGTGTTCTGTGGAAGACTGGTGCACAGGACTCGAGATGTTGACTGCACCCCTGCACCAAATGCCTTCAATCCTTGTGAGGACATCATGGGCAACCAGGCACTCAGAATGGCGGTGTGGGTGGTGGTGGTCACTGCTGTGGTTGGCAACACGGCCGTCATTGTAGTGCTGGGATCTCCAAGGTTCAGGTAAGTCAACAGTACTTTATATTGTTACTGACTGTAATAGAACATCAATTTGATCCTTGAATAGTGCTGTCAAAAACTATTGCTGAGAAGAATCTTCGACATCTACTTTACGAGGAAGTCTACACTATACATTACATTTTTTATAATCTATTTTTCCACGTAAGAACGAAAGTACTTAAATTTACACGCAGAAATTTTGCTTCAACGTGTGGTTGTACACAAGTCACATGATCACCAGATTTCTTAAGCCTCTTTTGTGGGCTAAATTAAAACTAGTCGTTCAGACGCAGAGTTAGATATCCAAATTCCTTCATTCAGGATGAACGTGAGTAAGTTCCTGATGCTGAACCTGGCAGTGGCTGACCTGATGATGGGTCTCTACCTTCTATTGATAGCTGCCATGGACCTTCACACGGTCTCTCAGTACTTCAACTACGCCATCGATTGGCAGTACGGTGAGAGTTTGGCCTTTCAATTGTAACTTTTGATGACATTTCTCTGCTCGAAAATATGAAAGACGGTAGATGTTAACTAGTAACAATACTGATGTAGTGATAAGCCGATGAATTTTCTCGATTAAGATGGATTGCAAATTAATTTATAATTTTTTATAACTGAACCTTGGCATAAAATGTATTTTTGTGCCTAAATTGCTGATTTTGTGCCTCCCACTAACTCTTGTTGTCTTACGTATGCAACTTCCCAAAGTAATGCAAAATTATGGTCATAACTCTTTGGTTACTGCACTAATATAGTGTTTAGTAAGTACATATATATGCATAAGATTTCTTCATTCGTTCTTGATTCATCTATAATTACTCACAATAATTGGGCATTTTGCGAATTCCAATCACTTTAAACTGCGGTTATAGTTCAGGTGTTTGATTTCAAACGCTAATTTTAGTGTCCGAAACTTTGCTGCCCCAAAATTAAACTTTTTATCCCGAGCAGGTGCCGGTTGCAAAATTGCCGGCTTCCTGACGGTATTTTCATCTGAGCTGTCAATCTTCAGCTTGACCGTTATAACAATAGAAAGATGGTACGCTATTACGTACGCCATTCACCTGAACAAGAGGCTCAAGCTCATCATGGCGTGTAAGATCATGCTAGTGGGCTGGATATACGCTCTACTGATGGCTGTCTTGCCCCTTCTTGGGGTGTCAGACTACAGCAAAACAAGGTCTGTTTCTTCTTCGAATGTAATGTGGGTTTCAGTATTTAATAACTGGATTACTCAACATTTCTTTGATAGTAGTTTAGCGCAATTCGAAAAAGTGGTACCAAAGACTTACTATGGTTCATGTCTTTGTATATGAGATCCTTGTAATGGATCTGGACCGACAGCAAATATCTGTTAACAGCATTGACGTTGTTATGCATTTTTGAGCTACGGATTATTCTAACTATGAATAGTCAACCTACTGTAAGTTTACATAAAGCACGAATGGTTTTATACTTAAAAGGCTGGTAACATTAGACATAGAAATAATAATGTTCATTAATATAAAACTGAAAACTTATGTTACACACGTTCAATTAAGGTAGCTTGTAACTTAAAGGTTTGGTACGACTACCCAGCAAATTGAAGCTGTACTAAGAAACTATCCTAGGTGTTATCACAGAAATACAACGAGAAACACTATTGAACTTCTTCACCGACGCTTTTTATCTCTTGGACGATAATATTCTTTGAATCTAGAGCATGCCAGAACAAAATATTTCTTAAAAAGTACGAATTAATTTGATACACGAACTAAAATACAAGCATTCTTGCGACTACAGGTAGTACTAGCCGCAAGGATGTTTCCATTATAATTAAGACTGCCGTTCAAGTATTAAAGTCGCTTACTAGTATTATGGTTGTGGAGGTCACTTCAAACGATTAGTAATCTTCGAATAAATTTTGTTGTCAGCATTTGCCTGCCCATGGACGCAAGCAGCGCCACGGCCATGGGATATCTCATGGCTCTGCTGTTGGTCAACGGCATCGCCTTCGTCTCCATCTGGTCAGCTCAGTGACGTGATTTACGGTAGAAATTTGTGAACATTAAACCATATACTTTACTGCGTTGCTTATGTGTGCCATACTTAAACCTGATAAAAATGCATCTAGTAGTACCCTGAATATCATGCATTGACATTGAGAATAATATAAAGTGCATATTAATGATCGAAGTACCACATGCCTCCAGGTCGTTTCATCAGTGTGCAGGAAAAAACTCGGAGTGAAAATGATTCACACGACTCATGTTTCTCATTTCATGCACTGAATTTGCTCACAAAGATGATTATTTACAGTGGCTGCTACATGTCTATGTATCTCTCTATCCGGAGCCACAATCCGGCCAACGCCAAGTCCGACCTCACGGTTGCCAAGAGAATGGCCTTGTTGGTCTTCACGGACTTCGCTTGCTGGGCTCCCATAGCATTTTTTGGGTAATGTATCACCATTTTTAGGACAACATAATTTGAAAACCTTTGGGCAAAGTAATATCAAGATTTTCTTCAACAAATTATAATTTTTTGAATAACAGAATATCATGTATTCGATCACATAATGTCAATATTTTTTAGTAACACTCGGTATTTGCTGGGTAACACAATGCGTTATTTTTTGTAACACGTAATGTAATTTTTTTAGGAAGATATCATTTATTGGATCACATAATATCGTATTTTTTTTAGCAAACTTTGTATAATTTTTGGGTATTATTATATCAGCATTTTTGGGCTAACCAAATAAATGAAATGGTACGTGACTACTGCCACCGCATAGACTTTACTTGTAGCCAGTAAAGAAACTTTCTGTTCTTTAACATTAGATGGGATCTAGGAGCACAAAGCTCCTGTCAGACAAGATGAAATAATGGTTTTTATTTTTGTCACTTTTTGAATGGGACTGGACGTACCTCAAATACGTATTCCAATTCAGCAGCTCTGAAAGTATAGACAAAGTTAGGACGACTGAATTGGGCTGAAGTACATTTCGCTAAATCATGGAGTCGGGATAATTCCAAGTTGAAAAGCTTATTTCATTATATTTTGCTAGGACAGTTGCTATAATTTGATCTAAGAGAGATGTGTTATTACTAAGGTTCAATGAAATTAACCCATTACTACTTAATTTCTTCTGAATATTGAATACTCTCTCCTGTCCGAAATAGTTGGTCCATATCAATGTGGAAGTTGGTCGGAAATATTTGCTCCAAAACAATTGTAAACCTTTTTGAAAGGATACTTGCAAAACTACTGGTTGTAACAAAAAGAAACTTTATTCTGTAATTTAGTACATGAACTTGATAATGTATAAACATCGATGAATTATATTTTTAATGAAATAAATAACAAAAGACGAACTCTACATTGTAATTAAATACATGAAATTGATAATGTATCAACAGGAGAAACATATTTGTCACTATATTTACTCAATGCTTGTTAATTTATTCTTACATTTTTTAAATCTAAAATCAATTTGGGAGAATTCCTTTTCTTTCTAGTTGTACTTTCAATAGATGTTGAAGCCTGTGATTGTTGCCACCGTCAGCCAAAATAATCTGTTCAATTGCCTGCTGCAAAGTAAGGAAAATGCTGTTCAATGTTGATCTCTGTAATTCCTCAAAGCTATCTGTCACTGTATTTCGAGAAGGCATGTCTCGAAGATTACGTTGTGCAGTGAAGGTTTAAATGCTACGAATACCAACAAATAAAAATCATATCATAATTTTTCAATAAATGTAATGTTGAAGTTCTAAACAAATGAACCCTCTTTCACAAAAATGAGATCTATTTTTCTTCACTAGACCAATCATTTCCTTGACCTTTCAATGAGCTGCCCTTCTTGGAACTTATAGCATCACTAGTCTAAATGACACTCGCATTTTTCTACCTCTGAGAGACAGTTTCAACATAGAAAGGCCGTATTTTCCCTAGGTAATATTTGAGACCTACAAATTTTACATCTGTCCCACACATTTCACTCGTATTGAATTGTTTCAATATACTAAATGCACCGATATATTGCAGACTAACGGCCGTTGCCGGCTGGCCGCTCATTGACGTAACGCGGGCCAAAATCCTCTTGGTGTTCTTCTATCCTCTGAACTCGTGTGCGAACCCCTACTTGTACGCCATACTGACGAAGCAATACCGCAGGGACTTTGTCCTCCTGCTGGAGAAGCACGGGCTCTGCACCGAGGCCGCTAGAAGGTAGGGGTATGTATCGATAAGATGTAAATGGTGTAAAGAAATGTTTCGGAGTCAATAACTTTTGACCCGCGTTCCTGCGAAACTTCGTTAGTGACAAATGTGATGTGCAATGGGAAATCTTCAATTTCTCAGAATATTTTGCGTTACTGCAATTCTAGTACAGCAATGCTGTAAGATTTGTCAATCAATAGTAAAACTCTAATCTTGTATCGAAATATCACACCAACTGCACAGTCAGTTACAATTGTAAGTTTTAGAATAGGATGTTAATTACTCAAACAGGTATAAAGACAGTGAGCGCACAATTTCATAGCTTTAGCTTATTATTATAAATTCATTATTCAACATCTTCACCATCCAGTTGAGATGGTGTCCAAGAATTGGTGCATTGCCTGCCAAATATACGTTTTTGTTTTGTTGTTAACTGAGACTTGCTGTGCAGGTACCGCAGTACCGGTGTGTCGTCACTCAACAACACGGTGCACCACCTCACATTCTCTCCCGGGCAACCGCACAGAAGCTCTACTTACACGCAGGTAACTTAATTAAACTGCAAAATAAAGATTTCAGAAAACTGTAGACGTACCATCACTAATACTATTCAGGAAATTCTGTAACTAATGTAATAAAATGCCATTGGTATTCGCTAGAGAATGTCATAGTACATGTGAATTTCCAGTATCAAATAAAACCAACTTAGACTTGACTACGTATTCAATATGTGTTCAGTGTTAGCATGTTAAACCGTGTAGTGTAATACAACATAATGTAGTATAGTACAGCATAGTGTAGTGTAGCACAGTACAGTATAGTGAAGTACACTACAGTGTAGTGTATTCTAGTACAGTGTGGTGTAGTACAGTACAGTGTAGTGTAACACACTATAGTGTAGTGCAGTACAGTTAAATAGAATGAGGCAATAGGAACGAGCTGTTTGGCCCATTCATGGGTCGATACCCAAGTCCCATGTCGTCTAAAGTAGAGGCATCAATCATGCACGTACACCTTAACCACGTAAATCAATTCAGTCACGTACACATATTTCACTCACACACCGGCGTTTCAGTCACGCGCATTTATCACAATCATACACTGGCCTTGGGAGTTAGAGACATAGAATTAGTACGGTATAATATTGAGGGGTTCGTAATCCAATATTTGTCGAGACGATTTTTGAGTGTGTTCCCAGTGCCAGCAGAAACGATGTTTTGAGCTGCTGGTTCCAAATTGCGGTAATTTTAACGGGAATGTCTTGAAGTTTCTCAGGATTAGTTTTTGGCCGTTATTTCTGGTTTGTACTTTACCAGCTTTTTCGAAATGCCCTTCCAGGGTAACATCGTTATGGCCGTTGAGATACTTAGAGGTCTCAATAAATTGTCCTCGCAATCTTCTTTGTTCAAGGGAGATAAATTCAAGGTGTTGAAAACGTCTTTTGTAGCTGAAATTGCAGAGTTCTGGAGTCATCTTCGTTGCTTTACACTGAATTTTACAGTGTAATGTAGTACAGTACAGCGTAGTGTATGTAGTACCGTACAGTGTGTTGCAGTATAGTTCAAGACGGTGAAATCTAATACCGTCAATATAGTGTAGTGTAAAACAGTACAGTACAATGTAGTAAGGTACAGTATAGTATAACAAAGTATGTATCAGTGCAGTGTGGTTCAGCGTAATACTGTACGAAATTTTTGTTTTATTGGCCAATGTCTCAGAATCTTATAAATTTGTATAACACTCAATTAGGGATTGCCAGCAAGAAAAAAGACTCAAATGCTGCAAATTTCATCTGATATTGTTTATACGATGTAGGAGGCTGTATAGTACAATACATCTAATTGATGGTCAAATATTCGCACATTTTGGATTTTTTACTTGCATTTTTGCTTCATTCCCACCCAATATATGTATTTCATTGCATACTATGACGCTAATAATTGATTTTAAATGCTTAGATTTTTGAAAAAAGTCGAGGGTATACCCTTAAGAAATTGCTATGATTTTTAGGTCAATGTCTCAGAATCTAATGAAGCATTGTATAACACTTAATCAGCGATTAGAAGCAGGGGAAAATTACTCCAATGCTGCAAATTCCATCTGGTATGTTATCCATAGGTCATAGTAGCCTGTGTAGGATGATGCTGCATCTCATTTTTTGTAAATTATTCGTTAATTTGCACTACTTGTTTGCGATTTTTGTTTTGTTCCTACTAAATACATGCTATACTGCTGAACTATGACTTGCAATCATTGATTTCAGATTTATGGTTTTTTGAAAAGAGGCAAAGGGGATCCCTTTACGAAATTTTTTACGTTTTTCGGTCAATGTTTTAGAAATCTATGAAACTTGGTACAACACTCAATTAGTGATTGGTAACAAGAAAAAAAGACCTCCAATGCTGCAAAACACATCTGGTATGTTATCTATAGGTCATTGGAGCCAGTGAAGGATGATGATGCATCTCATTTTTGGTTAATTGTTCTTTAATTTGAATATTTGTTGCGATTTTCGTTTTATTCCTACTCAATACATGCTATGCTGCTGAACTATGAGCTACAATCATTGATTTCAGTTTTCTGAATTTTTTGAATTGTATTCAAAATGTTTCAATGTTTTAGAATTCTACAAAACTTTGAATAACACTCAATTAGTAATTGGAAACATGAAAAAATTACTCCAATGATGCAAACTTTATTTGCTATGGTATCCATACGTCATAGGAGCCTGTGTAGCCAATTGATAATAAAGTGTTATACAAAGTTTCATAGAATTCTATAACATTGACCAAACAAACAAAAAAATTCGTAAAGGGATACCCTGTGCATTTTATCGAAAAACTCCCAAATCCGAAAGCAATAATTACAGATCATAGTATAGCAGCATAGCACGTATAGAATAGGAATAAAACAGAAAACGCGAACAAATCGTGCAAACTACGAATAATTTACAAAAAATTAGATGCACCTTCCTACACATGCTCCTATGACCCATGGATAATTTACCAGATGTAATTTGCAGTATTAGAGTAATTTTTTTGTTCCCAATCGCTTATCGAGTGTTATACAAATTTTCATAGAATTTTAAAACATTGACCAAAAAAGCGGAAAAAAAATTTATAAAGGGATACCAGTATTCCTTCGAAAAATTCATAATTCTGAAATCAATAGTTACTAACCATATTTCAGGAGCATAGCATGTATTGAGCTAGAATAAAACTGAACCTGCAAACAAATAGTGAAAATTACCAAATAATTACCAAAAAATGAGATGCAGCATCCTACACAGGCTCGAATGACCTACGGATAACATGGCAATTAAAATTTGCAATATTGGAGTGATATTTCGTGTTTCCAATCGCCAATCGAGTGTCAAATGAAGTTTCACAGAATTTTAAAACATAGACCATGCACCGAAAACGAAATCGTAAAGGGATACCCTCTGCATTTTATCAAAAAATTCCCTAAGCAGAAAGCAATAATTACAGAACATACCACAGCACCATAGCATGTATAGAGTAGGAATAAAACAAAAAACACAAACAGATAGTGCCAATTAACGAATAATATTCAAAAAATAGTAGAGTTTGCCCAAAATAGGTAAAAAATTTCGTCAGGATCTACGAAACTTGGTAAAACACTCAGTTAGCGATTAGAAAATAGAAAAAATGTCTCCAATGCCTCAAAAATGTATGTAGTACATCATCCTTAGGTCATAAGAGCCTGTGTAGGATTGTGCATCTCAGTTTTTGGTAATTCTTCGTTAATTTGCACTATTTGTTATCGTTTTTCGTTTTATTGCTGCTCACTACATGCTGTGCTGCTGATTGATGATCTGTATGTATTGATTTATGGTTTCTTAAGTTTTTAACAAATGCAAAGGGTATTACCTTACAAAAAGGTTCACATATCGGTCATTGTTTTGGAATTCTATGAAACTTTGTAAAACATTCAATTAGCGATTAGAAAATAGAAAAAATGACTCCAATGCCTCCAAAATGTATGTGGTACATCATCCTTAGGTCATAGGAGCTTGTGTAGGATTGTGCATCTCAGTTTTTTGTAATTATTCGTTAATTTGCACTAATTATTAGCGTTTTTCGTTTTATTGCTGCTCAATACATGCTGTTCTGCTGATTGATGATCTGTATGTATTGATATACGATTTCTGAAATGTTTGAGGAAATGCCAAGGGTATTCAGTTACGAAAATTTTTACATATATCGGTCATTGTTTTGGAATTCTATGAAACTTTGTAAAACACTCAATTAGCGATTGGTAACGAGAAGAAGACTCTAGTGCCGCGAAAATGTACGTGGTATATCATTCTTAGGTCATAGGAGCCTGTGTAGGAATTTGCATCTCAGTTTTTGGTAATTGTTCGTTAACTTTCACTATTTGCTTCCGTTTTTCGTTTTATTGCTACTCAATACATGCTGTGCTACTGATGTATGATCTGTAGTTACCGATTTCAGAATTCCGAAGTTTTTGACGAAATGCAAAGGGTTATTTCCCTACTAAAGTGTTTACTTATTTCGGTCTTTGTTTTGAAATTCTATTAAACTTTGTAAAACTTCCAATTAGCGATTAGAAACAAGAAATATTGAATCCAATGCTGCAAAAATGTCTGTGGGACATCATCCTTAGGTCATAGGAGCCTGTGTAGGATTGTGTATCTCTGTTTTTGGGTAATCATTCGCTAATTTGCACTATTTGTGTGCTTTTTCGTTGTTTTGCTACTCAATACATGCTGTGCTGCTGGTCGATGATCTGTACGTAATGATTTCAGATTTTTAAAATTTTTGAAGAAATGCCAAGGGTATTCCCTTACGAAAATTTTTACATTTATGGCAATGTTTTGTAATTCTATGAAACTTTATAAAACCCTCAATTTACGAACTGAAACAAGAAAAAATGACTAGTGCCGCGAAAATGTATATGGTATGTCGTCCTTGAGACATAGAAGCCTGTGTAGGAATATGCATCTCAGTTTTTGGTAATATTCGTTCATTTGCACTATTTGTTTGCGTTTTTCATTTCATATCTACTCAATACCTGCTATGCTACTGAATTAGGACCTGTATCTATTGATTTCAGATTCCTTAATTTTTTGAAAAAATGCACAAGGGAATTTTCTTACGTTTTTTGGTCAATGTTTTAAAATTCTATGAAACTTTGTCTATCAATCAATTAGCGATTGGAAACAAGAAAAAGTGACTTGAATGCTGCAAATTTCATCTGGTATGTTATCCTCCACAGCCTCCATAGGAGGCTGTGTAGAATGATGCATCTGTGTTTATTAATTGTTCGTTAATTGTCATCATTTGATAGTATTTTTCGTTCTATTCTTAGTCAGTACATGCTATGCTGCTGAACTATGACCTGCAATTATTGATTCCAGATTTCTTAATATGTTGAAAGAATGGACCGTGCGCATTGTTTCAAAAAATCAGGAAATCTGAAATCAATAGATACAGGTCATAGTTCAGTAGTATAGCATGTATTGAGTACGAATAAAACGAAAAACAGACACAGAAAGCGCCAACTAACGGATAATCAACAAAAAATGAGATTGACCAATATAGGTTAAAAATTTCGTCAGGGGATACCCTGCCCATTCTTTCAAAATATTACGAAATCTGAAATCAATAATTGCAGGCCATAATTCAGCAACATAGCATGTATTGACTAGGAATATAACGGAAAATAGAAACTAATAGCGCCAATTAACGAATAATTAACAAAAATAGATGCATCATTCTACACAGGCTCCTGTGGTCCTACGGATATCATACCAGATGAAATTTGCAGCATCCGAATCATTTTTTCTTGTTTCCAATCGCTAATTGAGTGTTAGACAAAGTTTCATAGAATTCTAAAATATTGACCAAAAAGGTAGAATATTTTTCCTACGTATTTTTTCAAGAAATCTGAAATCAATAGATACAGGTCATAGTTCAGCAGCACAGCATGTATTGAGTAGCAATAAAACGATAAACGCAAACAAATAGTGCAAAATATGCGAATGATTAACCATCAATTGGATGCATTATGCTACATATACAGGCTCTTAAATCATTTAGACAGGAAATCGAACGAAATTTGCAGCATTTGTCATTTTTTCTCGCTTACAATCCCGAATTGAATATTATGCAAAGTTTTATAAGATTCTGGAACAAGTCACAACAAGCCTTTGCTGGATAAAAATGCGGTCACTACGCTGAGTTAATTTATTCTACGGTGGTTGAAGATGTATGTCTAATTGATCATTGCTTACTTATTGTCCGATATGATCAGAGGATTTATGCATGTTTTACCAAATTTTGCCTCGACAGATGTCGGTCCATGCATGAGCTAGGCGGAATGGACTATTGACTTTCACAATAGCCAGTGAAATGTTAGGTAACGAGGATTGAACTTGTCTGCCCCAATATTAACTTGCAGCTAAAAATATACACAACAGCTATCATTGCGCTGTCGTTCATAGCGAGTTTGGAAAAGAATTCCAGTTCATCACCAGCTTGGTCGATTGGTGAGCGAATCTGCTTGCGAGCGGGAAGACCCGGGTTCGAATCCCGCTGCCGACATAGTTGACGCGGCTAGAAATACGGCATGGGACTTGGGTATACAACCGAATAATTATCGAAGTAATTATCCGACCCAAGAATGGGCCAGAAGGTTCGTTCCTATAGCCTAATTCTATTCTATTCTATCAATTCAAGTATCTCTGTTTCACAACGTTTGTGTCAATAAATTTTAATAGGAAGTCCCCATTTTGGTGCAGGTAACAACGAGTGAAGCGCACAAACAGCCACGTGGCTCGTACTCTGGCCCGTGCCACAACGGGCGCCCCGTGGGGTCCCGGCCCTCACTTGGCATGGTGGAGCATCCACCCTTCCCCAGCGTGCCAACGAGCTCTGTCAGGTCAGAAAAATCGAAGGGTGGACAGCACTAGTGGACTACTTGCATTTTTTCCCCACGGGAAAAAATGCAAGTTTTACTATAGTGCTGTCCACCCTTCATATAGTAAACTACTGGATCGTAATCGCCTCTGTCAGCGCTGTGTTAGCGACAGCACGGGAGTGGACTACTTGCATTTTTTCCCGTGGAAAATATATTATATTTACCACGGGAAAAAATGCAAGTAGTCCACTAGTGCTGTCCACCCTTCAATTATTCGAGTTCAGAGTACAGCTATATGTTCTTCCTAATTGCGAGAATAAATGTTTTTACTAATGTGATACAAATTGAAGCAGCTAAATCAAAGTAGTTTTGAGTGTAATTTTATGGCAAAGTAATTATTATTATTGTTATATTCCTAGTTTAATCACCGCAGCCATTATGGTAAAGTAGTTGAGTTTACACTCCTTAAAAGTATAATTGGAGGGAACAAGGGTTTATTAATGCTCTTAGTTAAAACCTAATGATAAAATAAAATGAAAGACTTAGGTCCATAATAGATTGTCCAAGAAATTGTTTATTTATCGTTCATACGAAAGTCTTACACTTTCAACATGAGCCCTTGAAAACGAGTGGCAGTTAGTCCTCGTACCTAGATTATTTTGAAACTAGTAATTCCCCTTCAAAAAATTACTATTCCGCAACGTACTGTATTGTTCTCACGCAGGTTTACAGCGGAGGAAAACGCACAGCGATCAGGATTCCAGAATCCAGCGTCAGTTGAAGTCTTGCATGCGGGAGGCAAATCGCCAGACTCCAAGAAAGACCAGGCTTTCGAAAACAGTAATCTTCAACCACCTCGACCGAGTGCAGACTGCCAGTTGACCATCGAATCGTCCGATCTCAGCCGAAGTCAAAGCCCACACTTCGTCACTGTTTCTTCATCACAAACCTCAACGTGTTCATCCTCACCAGAAGGTCAAACTTGCTTGTTTGTTGAGCCGGTCGGTGAGGCTACTAATACGCATCTCAGTCATGCACAGCATCAGGCAATTAATCAAAGCCACATCCCGGATGAGAAAACTGCTTTTAGTGGCGTAGGTGATGTGCAAATCCCAATGATAGATTCATGTGATTCAAGTATTGACTTGCGAGACAGGGAAGGATATCAGAAAGACAAGCTAAAATCAGGTGATATAACACAGACTTCAGAAGCACCTTTACCACAACACGTACGAGATTCGAGCGGTGTTCTGAGAGCGGAAGAATTGTTCGTCCGCGACTGTGGTGGTACCAACAATAATGTGAGTAATCCTAGCTCTAATCTGGAAGCGTCTAGTTTCATAAGAAATAACCCTTCTAGTCATCGCCGTAACGACTTTTTAGTTACAGAGGAGTCATTTGTGTAAATTTTTGTCTTGATATTATGTATTTTCTAAAGCTAGGTGTTCCGAAAACCTATCCCTGTAGGTAAAGATTGATAGTGTTGTTCGTGGTATTGATACCGCGTAAAATGATCATTTTTCTTTCGTAATTAATTGTTTATGCTTTATTTTCGCATACGTTTTAGAAATAAGTTCAGAAAAGTAAGCTAATAATAGGAAACAGGTTAAGTATTAATACTATGTATATGTATATTATTTGTGACGAGTCAAGTTACGCAAAAAAAGTAATTATTAGAAATGTAAAAACTTGTTTAAGTATTAACACTTAGGAGTCCAGGTAATATGCTGTGATGTTAAGAGTAATTCTAAAGTATTATATTCTGGAGTATACGAATTTCATGAGGTCTGCAGAGAAAAGTACTATTGCAGTAGGGACAAGTACTGCATAATGAGCCTTATGATAACAACGAGTAGCCGGTGATGATGAACTCGTGCTACAATAAATGCCGCATGCGAATTAGAGACAATTGTTTGATATGATGTTGTGAACAACACAAGTATGTAAGTAGGAAACGACCTGTTTACTGACCTGGTCTGTCTCTTGCATCAGCCCACAGGTATCCGTCACATTGCTTATAGATCGTTTTCTTGACTTGAGACATCGAAATTTTTGAGCTTGGGAATAAAGTACATGACCTTTAAAAATTTCATCGATTTAGTTGTGCGACTTATGAAACAAACTTTCAAGTGTCTTCAATTATGTTAGTTACTTGTCTAATTAGTGTATATTTGAACATAAATTAGTATATATGAGCAGGACTAAACATTTCTTCAAGTTTCTAAAACTTGTTCCATTCGATAAGCCTATGTAGCATTTCTTTTGTTGTCGACGAAGTTGCTTGTATAAATACTGAATGCATCAACGCTGTGAAATTTGAAGTGCAGTTTTCTTTAGGTGAAAACTGAAAAAAAAGGGAAAAATGTAACTTTTATATCAAGCCCAGGTATACATGAATAAGATAAATAAGTTTCGATTATATGTTAAATGTTGTGTACATTAGCAAATAAGGTGTGTAGCAACATTAAACGTTTGTTACTAAAACCAAGGTGCATTGAAAGCAGTCATTTCAAGCACAAATCTTTTGTAGGAACTTCTCTTGTATAATTACATTAACTATTGTCTATGTGTAATGCACAAACTCGTCCAGCCTTTTGTATGGACATGATAGTAAGCCAAAAATTAGATGCTGACGAGACAGCAAATGAGTTCATCGTGGAAACTCGGGCTGAGGGCGAGAAAAAATTACAGGGATTCCAAAGCAACAAATCTGCATCGTAAGGAGCATAGCGTCCAGTAGGAAGAATTAAACGATGAAAATTATGTAAAACCTGTGTCAAACCATTTCCGATAACCTGTGGTTATAGTACAGCAGTTAGTTCAAATACTATATAATAAAACTGATAACACAATTGTCTTTTCGTTCAAGACTCAATAGTTTGCAGATACGGCATTGGAAAATATATACATTAGGCACCATTAATTGTGCCCGATTTCTTCTACGCACAAGAATATTTAAAAATAAAAGTAACAAAACAATTCACTAGTCTCAATGCGATTGCAGTTTAACTTATAAATTACCTTAATTTAAAAATGAAACTCAGCGCAATTAGGAAACTGACAAGAGAGGTGAGGAATTACAGAAAACTGAAATCCGAATTTAGACTTCATAATATTGCCCCAGAGCAATAAAACTTCAAGCATAACAGTAGAGGGCGAGTGAAATAAAATTAAAGTAAGATGAACTGCCAGCAATACCTCGTACTACACGATGAGGACACACACAGTCAACATACCTCCTCATCGAGAGCAACTTCGACACCCAAAATCGAGGAATGCGCAGCACGCCACTCAGTAAATCAAATAACTGCTGAACCTCAGAGCAACTATGAACATCCCTGAAGGCGTGAAGCTGCGTGGACTCGTCTCCCAAGCTCCAGTAAACGTGAAACGAGAAGAAAGCAAATAAGTTCTACTGTACGTAGTGCACTCTCCAGAAAATTCGAGTTCCCACTTCGTCCAACCTCCGATTCAAACTCTTGAAGCCCATGACAAGCGTGGCGATACAGATGCTCTATACCGCAACCTCACAGTGAAGAATGAGGCACCCACTGCACAAAGATGGCGCACTGGCTGAATGAAGGAAAGCTCGGCAGTTAGCCAACCCCTAACATAACTGATGGAACAAATGCTTGCTGCACTGCCTTGCTTCACAAGGAACTGTAAGTGTAACTCAGGGAAGAGAGGATCAGAAAAAGATGTTACTTACAAGGCTCAATAGTCAGGCTCGTATGCCGTTTCACAGTTCGAAAGGGCATGGAAGATAGAAGGGCATGGAAGGTAGAAGGGCATAAAGAATATTCGCCCACCTTTGTTCAAATCGACCAGAAAAAAAACGTAGACTGATGCTAGAATTTAGAATAGAATGAAATGAGCAACATGCATTGCATGTGTACTCTGAACACACGCACAGACGAAAGAAGTTTCTCTGCACACTACACCGCTTTATACACGCACTAAAATGTGCATATATAGTAGTAAATATGCTGTTTTTAAATACTGCTCGCGTACAACCTGCCAAAATCGAAACTAAAATAGAATACTATTAAGATAGAAATTTTACACTAGAAACTATCCAGTACGAAAATGAGATATGTCGAGGACAGATTGGACCAAATGCCTGGGTTCGAATCCTGTTAAAATAACATTACCAGCGTTGCCTGTGGGTGCTTTTCGGTAACTGTGAAGCGAATGTGAAGTGGAAACTTAAAACTTTCACATAATTGGGCCGCTCCTTAACTTTGAGGTACCAGTAAATTATTGAAGTCTATAAATAGAAAAAAATATTTTAGATATAAAGAGACTTTCACAGTCAGGCATTATTGACAAGTTTAGGTCTATACTATTTTACAGAGAAAGTGCATACCTAGCTATCATTTTCAAAGAAACGTCTTAATTTATTCTAATTTACAAGCCATAGATGATATTCGGAATATATTATAAACAGAATTAATGTACAAGAAACTCATTCTGAATGGATACACTTGAAAGTTCATACATTGACAAAATTTACACAGATAAATGTACTTTCTTAGTTGGAAGTTACTCGCAACGATAAGGAAAAAGTTATTTAGTATTACAGTATGAACACCATGATAGATTAACGTCCTTCAGAGATGCTTTGAAACTAGCAGTCCTAGACGATAATAACTGCACAGACACGTTATGCTGCCAGTCACTGAGGTCTCTTTCTTAAAAGCGAACCCTTTATCCAACAATGACTGGCAGCTGTGATCAGCGAACAAGAAAAAGCATGCAAGATAAGAGGGCATAAAGAATATTCGTCCAGCATCGCGACCGTGTTTACAAAGGAACCACAGGTTACTACACTGCGTGAAAGTTCACTCTTTCGTTCCAAGTCTGAATAAATCGACCTCGATTTAGCAATTCCTCATTAGGTACCTTACGCAGTTTCCAGTTGACAATTTTCCTCCCCAGAACACCATGTTAACCACAGCCATTGTTAGCAACCATATTTAATAGAACTAGACTGAGTGCCATAGTTAATAGAACTAGACTGAGAGCCATAGTTAATAGAACTAGACTG
>VCRD01000729.1:112846-179464 GCA_006783055.1 Trinorchestia longiramus | reverse complement strand
AGTCAACTGGACATCGCGTAGGAGTCAACTGGACATCGCGTAGGAGACAACTGGACATCGTGTAGGAGACAACTGGACATCGTGTAGGAGACAACTGAACATCGTGTATGCTGCGTTGAAATCTAATTCAGAAACGACATTCAGTGAGATCATTCATAAGCGCATTTTATTCATGGAAGAATGGACATACTTGCATTAAACCTGTAGTAAATAATAGATAATACAGGATCCCATTAAAAAAGTTAACTTCACAACAGATTTTCACTACAGAAAGAAATAAAAACATACTTGCCGTGCCACTATAACTAAGACCATGACGACGCAGGTGTCTGAAATACTGTAAAAAAAACACCGTGTTCAAGAAATGGAACCAGAACTAGTCTCCGAAAACTTACTTTAAAATTACTTGCTCCGGTTATTGAAAAACGAATACAACTTAAAGATTCTAAAAACAAAACAATTAGTAGAATTTACCACACGAATCGAATAAGCGAGACACGACATCAACTAATATACCCTGCAGACACAAAACAAGTATTAATATGCAAATCCCAGAAAAAATACGGTAACTTGAAACAACATCAAGTATTTGCAGTTAATCAAGTAAAAAAATGTAAATCCTACACACTTTTACGTAATTCATCCTCGCATGACATGACCAAAGTTAAAGAATATTTCATTAGGTCTCCTCAATAGCCTAAACCTGAGGATAATGTAGCAAGCACACACGTTACAATACTGGGTACGGCAACATTACTTCCTTTTTCAAAACGCTTGGTTTAAAAAAAAAAGGAAGTCATGTTGCCGCACCCCGTATAAATATTATGGTCGAGACATCACGAACTGTAAAAAATTATTAATAAGTAGTAACTTAGCTCGCTAAGAAAATTTTAAAACTGAAGCATATCAATGAAGCCCAAGATCTGAGATGAGGTAAACGCGAGCGACAGAAGCGTTACGAATTGACGGTGAAGAGGCGGCCGCTACCACAGCTGCGTAGGATGAACTGGGTAGTCATTCATCCAAAATAAAAAGAAATACGACGAAACTGCAGCTCGAAGTCGCTATCACAGCGATCATTTGCCGGCATCTTGGTGTCTTAAAAGGAAGCTTTTTTGTCCGTAGATGAACCTTACCCAGCAACACACAATGTTTGACAGAGCACGTATCTTTGCAAATGAAAAGCGAGCACTAAATTGGCCACACATATTTAGTTGGATTTTCTCATTCTGCTAACCTCAATAGAAAATAATGAACTTAAAAAGCTCCCCACTACGAAGAGTAACTTTCCTTGTATGGGTTAACGATGGGTGGATGACATCCAGTGCGCCTGACAGGTAGTTGTGCTTTGGTTAGGGGGTCCAACTGACAAGTTTACCATTTCTAGAAGCTTTTAAACAAAATAGGCCTCTCCTGTGCCGTCTAGCCAGCAAAAGTAGAACTCTTTACTTCAGCTACACGCACAGATTCTTCATGCCCTGTTTTATCTACACGGTGAGACCCCAACATTCTGTCCAGAGTCTGCAATTGGTTACGAATCTAAATAAAAAAAATATTCAGCAATTCTACTTGAATGTAATTGATAGCCACTAGCACCAGTGTGGACAAGAAAGGAGAAAACAAAAAAAACATAAAAAGGCTTCTGAAAATTCGAGTTGGACATCCTAACGCCCAACAAAAGCACTGGTATAACACGACCAGCTACGCTTTACTACTACAATGTGAGCAAGATAGCCCATGAATGATCCACACCATACGTTTTATGTGTCGTAAGCCATATATTGGAACCCTTATGATAAAAGTAACTACTCAATATAAACAAAGGAGTTCCTCAAAGATCTGTAGTGGGACCTTCTATTTATTATATCAATATGAACGAACACTACACTCTTCAAATATACATCATGCTGTGCACCGCTAACTTTATTCACGACTTCAAGAGCATTATAATGTAATTGCTAAGAGCATAAATGATCGAGTACAAAAAATTCATTACGGCTGAAAGCAATCCGAATGTCGAAAGCAATTCCGAATGTCGAACTCTAGAATATTCAGCAATAACCAAAAAGCTTCTGTTCCGAGCATCACAATCGGTGACTGCCAGATTAGAGGAAAAAATTGCTTTTCATTTCTAGATAAACTTACTAACTAATCCTAAACTTCTGAACCAGTATATCTCTAAAATTTGAACTAAGCTATCGAAATTCAACATAATTCAGAGTAACATTGAAAATATCATGGCATATGAAGGTTTACTGATAATATACATACATCTCACATACTCTGCTTAATTAACAAGCACGTTAAAGAGACAGACCATACAAGTAGTGAAAACAAAACTAATTCATTCTTCGTTTTACATTGCGAAAATTATACAATAGCAACGGAAAAATACAGAGAACAATGCCCAAATAAATGATTAATGGAAGAACCAGTTCATAACGCATTAATTTTTTTATAAATTTTATCTGTATCAGTACATAAATGTTATTTTCAGTGTACAGTATTATATTTCCAGAATACACGCTTCATTTTTACATTTTGTTCACTAATTTTGAAACACTATTTTATACATCGCTCTCTAAATGTTTGAGCTCATTAGACTTAAATTAACTATTTTAATTCTCTTGAGTCATCCATATTTCGAACGTACCAATACGTTATTTATGGGACTAAATTGTTTAATTACGCAATACACAAAACGCTGCTGTAAACTACAGTTTGTCGAGAGGCTGCAAATTATTTCCGTACTCATATTGAAGAAACATTAACACACACTGAATAAAAACTTAGAGAGAAAATTTTATGTATAAATCAATCGCAGCAAGCAAAGCGGAATGAAAGACTCGTGTCAAAGAAAGAGACTAGCACTGCAAGCAGATCATTCCCGGACGAAAACTAAGTATTTCCATGACCACAACTATTCGCTCAACGTTAACATTTCTACACTAAAATTAAAGCAAGGCTTCTTTATACACCAGTTAACGTGAAAAAGAAATATTAGTACACAAGGTGACCACTGCACGTACAAAAAAACTACAAGAGATAGCGATGGCTACTCATTAGTGTAAGATGGATACAAAACAACCATCTTGCTACGTCTAAAATGACAGGAGAGGCTCAGAATGCTATGATACAAAAACAGTAGCTAAAGCGAAGAAGATGACTCATCAATGACTGCCCAAAATATTTCATCAAACACGGCAATTTAATGCACATAATACATCATCGTTTAGTATTTTTACACACATTTACAACGCACGCCCACAAACACCAGAACAACTTTCTCTTCACGCTCCCTTATCAACTCCATTTCAACTATTCAAAGAAAATTATGAAGCATAATACTCGGGATGCTAGCTAAATCAACTGGCATTTCGATCCGGTTTCCTCCGGCAAGCCAAAATTAGTTCATTTCCAAATTTGTTTTATGATTTCTCAGCATTTTTCGCCGAGGTTCATTTATTTTTGTTCTGAATGCTCGAGTCCCACTGCATAGTCTCTTTTAGCTATTTTGGAAAATCAGTCGGCGGAAAATCTGATTAGTCGGAAAATCTGAATTTAGGTTTAAAGAATAAAATGACTCAATCCTCCATCATTGCCAATTGTCCCGAGTTTTTCCCAGGTTCTTTAAAATAAAATTTAAAGATACCAACCAGAAAAATTAGGCATTCTTTAATTATTTAGATAATCTCTAGCTCTCGTTTAAATGAGCTTCAGCAACGTTTTATAGAAACAGGCAGCAACAAGGACAAATATATAGCTTGTACAGCTATTATGAAACTGTGTAGTACAAAACGCTTCAAAATAAACTATTATTCCAATCACAGACCATGGAAGAGCTGAAACGTACAGCAGCGAGAACAGCGACATTACATGAAATAGACTACATGAACTACAAAAAAAAAATAACGTAAACAAAGAAAGAAATACTAAAACCCACGTCATCCACAGGTCATAGGTTCTATATTAACACCCATTCTATTTAGTAAACAATGCCTGTCAGCACAACTCACTACCTGAAATACAAAATAAAGAGAAAATTCGCGCAATTTTAAAATGAAAGTTGCGTAATAGAGCATGAATAGAGCAACAAAAAGTGAAACTATAAAACAGGCATTTCACGACCTCAAACACGACCTCGTTTGAAAAATCTAGCACGGTGAAAATAATGCAACCAGGACGGTGCTAAGATATGAAACGTCCGAACTAGGCATTAGCAGGTGAGCTTGTGAAAACATTGCAAGCCTTGTAAGGACGGTGCGCACATACCACAAACTGTGTTAGTCTGCTACACGAGACTGAACTAACCACAAAGACGTCTATTAGAAACACAGAACAAGATGCTGTGACAACTAGAGGAGGAAAATGTACAGACGGTAAACACGATGACTGGCTACATGCACAAAACACTCGTAGAGGCCCTGTGTAGCCGCCAGAAAGTGCTAACCATGGAGCACAATAGACGTCAGAGCACAGAAGGTTATAATTAAAATCATCGTGCACAAAAGCACAAGAAATACCCGAAACAATTCAATACGGCAGATTAAAGAAGCAAGTGGACCATAGAGAACAATCGAGGGCTAAGCAAACCCAACAAACCCATTACTACCACGAACAACAGACCCATGAGAACAGCAAACCATCGAGAACCGCAAACTACGAAAAAGAATGAACCATGGAGAAAAGCAAGTAGCGGCATACAGGAGACAATGAAGAACACAAGGCCCTGCAAGAGGGCAGAGCGCGGTGAACAGGAGGGGGAGAAAAGGAAGGATGTCACGCGAGGAACGTGTGGACGCAGCGAACCACGAACTGCCTGCACACAGGGCACTCCGACAGCTGGCGGCCGCAATCTGTACAGCAGACCATGTGGCTGCACTCCAGCAGCACGCAGTCGATCACTGCCTCCATGCAGATCTTGCACAGCAGCCGGTCTGGCACCTCATCTACACCTGCAACACCAACATGCCCGTCAACGTTTATATTGAGGAGTCACAACCACGCTTGTAATACACATGGGCCCACACACTACCAGCCGCAGTGGGTAACCGGCCAGCTATGCTGGAATTTCTTCCTGGTTCAGCTGGGCACACCGCCGCTAGGACGCTAGGTCTCCTTTGAGGGGCCTGCACTTAACAAGCGTGTGAACCAGGTCTAATTACGTAACAAACTTCGCTTTACCATAGTTCAGAGTCTGCTTTGTTTGCAGGGCGAGTATTTCCTCTAGCAATTTGAAATAAAAGCCCTTTTACGAGCCAACGGGGTGCTGCTTGTTGTAATTAGCGCATCTGGGAAGTCTAGAAATGATCATGCTGGTCCTGGGCACACTTTGCACACACTCTTACAGATCAATACGATTTTGCTTCATACCCGTAGATCTAACATTTACAAACGCAACGTCATTTCGAGATTTATTGCCGAATACTACATCATGTTCATCATATTTCTCCAAATTGTGGAAGGAGGCACCGGTCGAACTTCAGTATGTATATTGAACAGGGTACCATTTTCCGTTCTCTTTATCCGGTGCAGAGCCTTCACGCCACACTGTCGCATTTCCTCCAAGATGTACTCATCAGCGTAGTGCGGGTGGCTTGCGTACCAGAGCTTGCAATTGATCTCGTTTAGACTGTCGTCCACGATCACATCAACACTCGCGCTATCCGGGTGACGGACACCAAAATGGCACGACGATGGAATTGATTACGCGCTTTCACGAGTAGGCTACCACCACAGATCTCTGTGATCTTAGCTGGCCTGCCTCCCAGCTTATGGCACCGGTCACAGTGAACTTCAATGACATAGATGTGGGTCAGCAATGAACCACCAACACCTTCGATATTGAAATATTATTTGAATTCATTAGGTAACGTGTGATCCTTGCTTTCAGGGGGTAAGGTTTTAGCTACGAGATGTACTCGCCTACCAAGGCAACCCCACGACGTGGTGGACTCCCCCATTTTCCACCTAAAATTACAGCATTAAAATATATTAGGTTGTTACAAAAATAATGGCCGCTCGAAGGCCAATGCATGTTCTGAAATCGGCCATTATTTTTGTAACAACCTAATAGCATGGCGCTACCCTTCCAAATCGAGTGAAGGAGTCAGAGAGTAGGAGACTCTCCTTCGCTAATCTTTTACTGCTAACTTTACGCTGTTAACCCCTTGCTGCTTAGCTTACGATGCTAACCTCTTGCTGCTAAACTTACGATGCTAACCTCTTGCTGCTAGCCTTATGCTACTAAGCTCCTGCTGCTAAGCTTATGTTGCTAAAGCTCATGCCGCTAACCTCTTGCTGCTAAGCTTATGTTGCTAAAGCTTATGCCGCTAACCTCTTGCTGCTTAGCTTATGCTGCTTACCTCTTGCTGCTTAGCTTATGCTGCTAACCTTATGCTACTAAGCTCCTGCTGCTAAGCAAGAGCTAACTTCTTTCTGCTTATATAATACTAACTGACTTTTGACCTCTAATTCTGCTGCTAACCTTGGTTTTAGCTGGTTGACTGCCACGTAGTAGTGGAGTTCTCTACTAATAGTAAGTACACGAATATTATGTCGAAACGCATTGGGAAAAATTAACAAAAATCCCAAGATCCAGACAACTAAACTTTGGCACGTAATTACAGTATTTACTACACACCATACATGAAAACACATACTTTTCAGGCAACTAATTATTGATAACACCCTGTTCATGAAAACGATTACCCTGGTGACAACTAATTACAGTTTTCATTACACTCTACATTAATTCTCCTACTCTTCTTGTAACATATTACAGGATTTACTGCTCGTTGTATATGAAAAAGCTTACTTTTCTGGTTATCCTTGTAAGAGCGCCAGAGGGTGAGAACCCTGTCAACGAGGTGCTCCTTCTCGATGATAGCGGTGGCGGTGACTCTGTGCTTGGCTAGCAGAACGCGGCACTGCCGGACTGTCAGTGCCCGCACGCTCTCCTCATCCGCCAAATCGTCCAGTTTGATGTAGTCCAACTCACACTGAAACAACTCCGAGCTTGGAATCTCACTTCAATTACATGCAAGTCAATTTAATTAAATGCCAAACAAGGTGAACGATAAATTTCATTCTAGAAAGCTTGTTTTAAGCGACTCAGTATCACACAACACGCATTTGAGCAAATTTAAAACCGAAATGATACAAGTTTTGATCATGGTCAGCCTCAGGCGTTCTTTCATGAAGCGTTTATCCACATGAAGAAGCATGTGTATAAATGAAACGACTAGGCCTCAAATTATTCATCCTGAGGCCAAATTGAGACGAAGTGCAATCAAGGACCAACCACTCGAGTGAATGCTGTTCATTGACTACCATGAAATTGGGCAGATTTATTGTACGGAATGGCGTATCAGTATCTCGATACCATAAGCCAGACATTAAGCATAAAAAATGACCAATAACTTATAACTAATGCTGAAAATCATCATCGACCTAGGCTCAAATTTGTACAGTAGTAGATCAGAAGTTGAGTTTTCCACGCACCGCTTTTCGAAACACAAATTCATGCAATATGGAGAAACATTAAAATTTGCAGAAAACAGGTAAACTCGCTGCATTGATTCAATTTAATATGAATTAAATTTATAACTAGATGGTAGACATCAGCTGCCGTTAAAGCATCCAGTAGCTTCAAGAGGTATAATTCACTTTGAAACTATCAGTAAACATCGACGATAGTCGCTAAAGATAGATATTTGCATAGCCAACATAAACAAGTACCACTACTTTAAACAAACGCTTTAAAACACCAGAGAACTACTCACCAAACTGGCACGATTGCCATGCCCAGGGAGTCTGTCCGCTTTGGTGTCTCTACTTTCAGCAGAAGAAGGCACTTCCTCTCCAGTGGCCCCAGCAACCGGAGGACTGTTTGTTGACTTCGGTGGTTCCTGTCTTGTACTTTGTTCTACATTATTGTTCATGGAAGACTCGGGTTCCTCCTGCCCATTACTGGCATTAGGGGCAGCAGGGAAAGGAACATCACTACCAGTTGCTGATTCTTCCCAAGTAGATTCCCGTGCGGTGCTAGAAGAACCATTTGAGCCGGTATTTAGTGAAGAATTATTACCTATATTTCTATTACTTGAACTATCAACACTACTATCACAATGAGCAGAATATAGATAGCTATGAGGGGGGAGAGGAGGACTAGCATCACTAGGAAGTACGTCACCGTGACCGACCACTACAAACCCATCGTCTTCTTCAGAATTGGACGGACTAATGTTACTAGTACCTCGATCTGAGGCTAACCGAGTCGACGCGTAGACTCTGATGCTGTCACTGTCATAATTGTAGCTATCCGCTGCACTCATACCCTGCACTCTAATGCCATCGTCTCTGATAACACTGCTGGCAGCGCTCACTTCAGATGACCTACTGAATGGTTGACTCAAGTGCCCCGAGGAAGACTGGCTGCTAGCGTGGCTGGACATTCCTCCGTTGGACCGATAATTCTGATGTTGTGGGTTCGGCGGTGAGGTGCTGCTGCTGCTGTATGATTGGCGCTGTTGATGTTCTTGGTGCTGCTGGAGGCGGTATTTTCTCAGCTGGTTCACCACAAGTGCAATCAATTCGCTTTTTTCTGCAAAACAATAATTGTTGATACATAATGTCGGAGACGACGAACAAACGAACCAAAAAAAAAACATTTTAATAAATGGCATACGAACGTAAAATAAACTTAGTTTAATAAGAAAGCACAATTAAAACTTTCAGAGCATGGTTTCATTTCTTATTTAAAATAAAAATGTGTGACACGATGGCAGGACAGATTGAAACAAAATTCGAGAACACGATGACTAGAACACAAATTACTGAACTTTGCAAAACTGTTCAAGCTAATACGAAAGAAGTAAGAACGACACTGTTGGCAGAATTTGTATACCTCCAAAGATGATGCAGGTTGGCGTCCCCCTCCTAAAGAAACAGAATGAACTAGAAATGCTGTGAAGTTTAAGCTCAGACGCCACAATTATATCAGGCATAAAGGATATCAAATTTGTATTCTTATGACACGTATTGGACTCATTAGCCATGAGAGAGCGTGCGCTCGAAATAGGATCTAAGTGTTCTATTCTGTGTATTATGTACATGCTGGCAGGAATTTATCATCAAGACCTTCAAGATTTTTGATGTATCTACTTTGTGAGTAAATTAATGTATTTCTGTTCCTTGTATTGTTGGTATATAGTTCTTTGGGTGCGGTTTGTGGAGTTAATAGTTGTCTTGTTGGTTTGTGCTGCTGTTCTGTGACTTATTTTAGCTTGTTGTTGTAAGACCGTCTGAAATGACGAAAAAGGCTATATATATTCTTATAGTTGTACTTTCAATCTTGTAACTAAATGTGGAAGCAAATTCTCTTGCGCAGTTGTGCCGCTTGGTGACTTCGGTGTGTCAGCACATGAATATGTTCACAGAAGTCTTATATCTCCTAGCCAAGAGTGCAGGAAGTCATCAAAAAAATAGTAGATAAGCAAACAAATATACTAAGGCCTCTTTGAAAAACAATGCTGGATCAGATCAAATCATTAAGCCACATTGGCCAGTTGATGTCAGGCTATCCAGCCGGATACTAAACAGAAATCATCAGATGGCCTGGATATCAGATCGTTATCAGTATCCAGGACCTTTTTTCACTTTATTGAGAATAAAATACGACATGAAATATGGCACTGCAGATATGAAAATAATTATTCCACCACAATTCACTTATAACTTAAATTTTCAAGTATTCGTTACGTCATTGAAGTCTTGCAGCAGCAACACACAGGACCAGACACTGACCTGTGCAAGTGGAGGCATTGATCTGGTGCCTGCTGAGGTAGAAACGTAGATCCTTGACCCTGAGAGCTGCCACTGCCGCCACATTCACAGGCCACTGCAGGAATACCTGACACTTGCGGCAGTTGCGACGCACGTTGCTACTTCCCGTACTTCCTGCTGTACACACGAGACTACGTAACGTGCCGTATATGGTACACACACGAGACTACGTAACGTGCCGTATATGGTACACACACGAGACTATGTAACGTGCCGTATATGGCGCACACACACGAGGCTATGTAACATACCATATATGGCACACACACGAGGCTATGTTACATACCATATATGGTACGGTGTGCAAAAACAGCACAGAAGCAAGAAGAATACGGCACTCCAACAGCAAAAAAAAAAAATGCTCAGCACTGACACCATTTTGAGAGTTTAGATCATTACTAACTTTGAACTAAAATAAGATGCCATCAGCCTGCATTATAATAAAGAAGTTTACTCTAGTGTACGAGTCCATTAGAAATGATAAAATTAGGACACAAGTGATTAAAAACTATTGCCTGAGCCTGGCCAGTGTTATCCAGGAAGTGACAAGAGAATTTAGAATTCAGTGACTGCAAACAAAAAAGTATATTTATATGATTATTCATACATACAAAAATGCATAATTTTCAAAGTTACAGCCAGAAAATCTATTACGCATGAGTATTGAATATTTAACATTCATATATGAATTGTATGTCTTCTTACTTTGAGAATTCATGGAGTATTGGCAAATCATGTGCTAAAATTTGATGAACACCATGAAAAATGCATGTTTATTTAGAAGCATTTGTAATACATGTTTCACATACAGTATTTAAATACAATTACTTTGTGTAGCAGCAGCAGCATCCAAACAAAGAAACACAAGCACAACTTGTTTTACTCTAACTTCATAAGCTTGTCCTGCTGCAGAGCCTTAAAAACCCACATATATAAAAAGCACATATTTCAAATGTTCGTATAAATTAATATTTCACGAGATAAACTCAGTACGAGAGCTGCAGTCTAACCCACCATTAATGAGGCTGTTGGCAAAGTTGTTGAGGCCAGCGACAAAGCTGCTAGCAGTTTGCTGCTGGTATTGAGTCTGCGTTGCTGAGAAGCTTGACTGCTGAGGTGAGGAGTGTAAAGGAGTCCGTGTGAGGCAGTCGCTGCAGTGATCCAGTCGACATGCATCACAAATGTGCTGCACAGAGCAAGACATGCTCAGTATATTTCTGTGTTATATATACAGGGTGTTTTAAAATTAAGGCAACGAACTTTTTGGTAGGTTTATGAAAATTCGAATGCGTGATTTTGATTTTCAGGGTTGAAACTCAAACGTGAATAATAAGCAAACGATAGTTTTGCATTTATTCGATGTAACCACCCTTATTACGAACTAAAACTTCAAGTCTTTTTACAAATGCATCGCAAGCGGCACGTATCTGTTCTTGTGGAATTGCTTCCCCTTCCCCTTGGGAGACTCGAGAAGTGTGAGGGGTGGCTACAACCCGTATCTCCAAAATATACTAGATGGAGAAGTCCAAGGGATTGAGGTCGGGGCTTCTTGCTGCCCATACATCTTTGCTTATGAAAAATGTAATGTTCGTCTGAATCCAGGTTTGGGTTACGTTGGAGCCATGTGATGGAGCTGAATTCTGTTGGAGAATCTATGGTAAACCCTGAAAATATTCTGCAGCTCATGGTAGCAACTTTGATTTCAAAATAAGAGAAATGTACCGTTCTGAGTTCAGTTTAACCCCACAAGGCACAACAACAAGCGGATATCTTTCTGTGGCTGTCACAGCTGCCCAAACCATGACAGACAGCGCATTTTGACGTCTCGTAACAATCCTACCCTCCACTGAACTTGAACTCCGGACGCGGTCGTCCTGATGGTTCACAACTCGCCGAATGACAATTTTTTCTCATCTGTGAACACCAAGTTTTTGGGCTATCTCATTAAGGATGTGACGATTTCTTTCAGTCCTCATTCTCTCATGATGTTCAGTAAGCTCGTGACGTTTCAACATCTTGTAAAGTTTCTTTCCCAGATCCTCCAACACTCGATACACTGAAGTTTTGCTAACACCGGCTTCTACAGCCAGTTTTCGATGAAATCATCGTGGGTTTCGACGCAACTTCTCCAGCGTGTTTTTGATAAGTTTTTGGCTCGAACACTTCGTTTCTGGCCTTGTCCTGATTTATCAGACGTTATACCAGTCTCCTTAAACTTTTTAACGATTTTCCAAACAGTTGAACGGTTCATTTTCAACTTTTTTGCTATTGATACATTACTCTCGCCTTCTTTGTGGAGCTTGATAATATTTCGATCCACAGCCATTATATAAAGAATGAATTTAAAATTTTGACACTTGAAATAGAGAGATTATCTTACTACCTTTAAAATAATATAAGATTTAAAAAATAAAACATTGATTTTAAACGATTCATATAATATGCAAAACAGGCTACCTCAATTCTGAAACACCCTGTACACATGCTGACTTCCAAACACCTTAATGAGATTTTGAATTATTGGACGATCAAGCTATCAGTTTAGCTTGCACTATAGAGTTGGCTACCAGCAAACTCAAGCTTTTGAATAATTTTATATGAGTAACTGATATGTTGAAGTCTTGAAGTTAACCACTAAAATTCACTTTATGTATGAATTCCTACATATTAAGTATACCTCTTATTCATACCATACATAATGAATAAGTTCGCATGAATTCATTTCATATTTGATATTTTACACACAAATAATGTTTATTTCAGCTTGGTAAATTAGTAGACAAATGGAAGCCTAGCAAAAGCCTTCAATGAATTCAAACCCATCACGCAAATCAATCACAGTCATAAATATTGCCGTTAACATTTACTGTAATCTGCCTCCCATGCACAAGTCACTTGCCACAAATTTCAGATTCCCACACTTTTTCACATTCTCAGTAAGTCTAAATCGACCAAGTAAAACTTTGCCAGCCAACACTCAAACATCTCACTCAACACACATCCTTTTTAGATTTTCATTCTCAAATAAATCCACCTGACGTACTCAATAAAAATAGACTTCACACACACCTTCTCACACAAGCATGTTAAACATTTTCAGTTTTTCCCTGCATTGAGAGGAATAATCACACTATTACAGATTCTCATCCTGTAGCATCCAAACCTATCTGTAAACAATTTACTTCTTCTTTTGAGTTCCCAATTTCTTGTACTCATCAATCTCTTTGCAACTTGCTGTTACTATTGTTCTAAATAGTCCACATTACACAATCTCAAATACTCAAAACTTGTTCATAAATCACACAATTCAATATAAGATCAAGTTCTTTTCATAGAAACTCATGTTAATTTACAGCCAAGATTTATTTATCTAAAAGAATAACCTTTTAAATGATGAACTTGCTACCAGTACCTCATCTATACATTCTATAACCATATTTTACATGTAAAAATCACAGCTTCATTAGGACAACCCCTCTACTTAGTCTATATCACAAGCAGTTTTTGACACATTAAACCTAAACAAAAAACTAGAATTGCTCACATCACTGCATCTCCACAACAATGCTGGAAAAATGGGGATCAGGTATATCATATACTAATTAAAATAAAACTTACAACTCAATAGATATTAAGCAACCTCTCATCTAATTTCTTGATTGATAATCATCCAAGCCAAAAAGTTATTTAGCTTTTACTATAATAGGTATCATTTTTTATTTTGACTATATCATTGAATTCACAAAGAAGAAGCATTTAAAAAAGAAACAAAAAGTATTACTCTTTTCACATCCCATACACAGAGGGTCCCAGCAAAATGAGACCCAAGTAGTAGTTTAAATAAAGCCTTTTTTGTCTCATTTACAAAGATGTATTCATTTTTCCATATAGATTAAATTTCCTAAGTTATATACCTGTTTCATTTTGGATCTCATAATGCTGGAACAGCCTGTACAGTACTCACTTTTCTCTTGAGGAGTGAGAACTTAGCAGAGCACTGATCACAGTGAGTCATTGTGGAATTTAATGCTACTCTCGATGATGGAGCAGCCACAGATGCAGCGCCTCCTATGACTGCTAAACACAACTCAAAGACAGCACTGATTTCTTATCAACTTAACAGAAATAGAAATCAAATCAATTTTTAATGTACAATTGTGATAGGCCAAAATAATCAATAGATATGACAAACTATATCTACAATCATTCTTATCTACACTTATATATGAGAATGATACAAAATATTTAAATGTTAAGTGTATTTATTATATATTTATGATACAAAAAATTATAGCTTATCATCTACAGATTAAAGATTATTTTGTAGAAGGTAGAAAATGAATTCAAAAAAGCTTCGAAGTATTTCAAATAGACCTTTTAAATTCCTGCTTATGCCTGTAATAGATATAGCAAAATTGACCAAAATCAGCCCAGCTAGAGGTGAACACATCTGCTCCAAATAATAGTTGAAAAAACTTTTAAATGTAGCCCACCTTTTTCTTAACTATCCCCACATGGGTCTTCTTGTGCCAAATAAATCAGCCCACCTGTTCTGCTCTATTTTTTAGAGGTGGTTTTGTCTCATTTTTAAGTTTTTTGGGTATTGTTTTGGATTTAATGTCCCCCATGCAAACATTATTATTCCTAATTTTTTGGCTTTAATGGCAATGCACTTCAAGGTTTGCAATACATAAAGCCAGCAGCAAAGCTGAACACAAGAATTACCTATTATTTAACAACAGGAATGTATATTTCTCTTTTGTGGCTATGACATGCACTTATATTAGTTGGTCATCAATTTTTGAGAAATGTAAGGCATTTTGTTTATACAAGGCAATAAACAGCAAGTGCTAAATATTATAAACTATTATAAACCAATTTCCAATTTCAATGGAAAAGATAAATATGCTGCTAAGAAGTAACTTCACAAAACAATCATACCTTACAGGTTTCATGCATTTTAGGTTAAGAGAACCATCAACATTTGTTCCTGTGTTCAGTGACTCAATTACAGCTATCATAACACCAGAAAAATGGGGGAAACTAATTCAATATGAACAAAACAAGGAACTACAGATACAGTTGGCTACAATATTCTGCAAATTCACAGTCAAGTTTCATGCATATCCAGCAAATACATACCATTTCAATTGAACATTTATTCACAACTTGATTTTGTGTGGAGCAATGTGCAAAATAGATGGAGGGCAGACAAAGATCATGGGCTTAGAAAATTTACAAACATATGAAGTCAGGTAAGGATTCCTGACTTCCTTCCCTCTGCCAAAAAAATATCTATACTTAGAAGCTAGTAAGTTTACATATTTACAACTTTGTATAGTACAAGTTGTTTATTATTTATCTAGTTTATTAGAAAAATCCTGAATGAAAGTAATAGATACTGACATTTTCTGTAGTTTTCCATGTCTTTGTAGTTATGTTAATAAAAAATAAAAAAGTAAAAAGTTGTGTAATGTATTTTCTAATTAACTGAAGTGCATTATTCTGCTCAAATAATCAACATAAGCATGTAAATAAAAACTCTCACGGGGTGTTTTTTCAAACCCAACCTTGCAACAAATGTTGTTGAGAAAATTTAGAAACTTTGGACATCTAAATTATAATCAACTTTACTATTTGAAAATTAATACAAAATACATGTGGCATTTTTCTGTGATATTACATAACTATATTTAACCTGGAAAACTGTATAAATAGCAAATACTATTTATACAGTCATTTAATAGAAACTAAGCCCAAGTTCAAAGGCATTTTCATCCCTATATTGAGGTTCTCTGAAGCCTCAAATTGTAAACAGATGTTAAAATTTTTCCTTACTCTCAGCTGAGCAGAGACAAGAAAGATTTTAATACATCTGCTGATGCTTTTGAATTTCAAAATAAACTCCTGATTTATGAAATGCATTTCCATTGATATCTATCCTTCCTTAAAGAAGGGATAATTTTATGCCATTTACCTATAATTTTTGAAACAATACAGAGCAATCTCTTGAAATTAGCTAGGATGGATTTAGTCACCTTGGCAACAAACAGATGTAGTGGCAGTGAGATGAAAGGAATGCCATTCAAAAAGCTTTGGGCACTCAAAATCTAAGCTATGAGGACTACTTTGTAAAGAAAGTACAATAAATTTGAGGTTGAAACAATGCTTGAAACACATACTTTAGCATTTCACGCTACTAAATATACATAAGAGGATCATATCAAAGAATGAAATTTGTTTACACAACTCTAACAAATAGAACCTACATATTTACAAGGCTATAATGATAGTTATAAAAATACTAACATTTCATTTAATATACCTAAAGTACTGGTCATTCTAGTGGTCAGAGAATGTCTCATTTTTGCTCAAATTTTTAGTTCAAATCTTAAAACTTGAGAAATATCTCCAGTTCAAACTGTGCCTTACAGATTGGCAGAGTTAACACATTTCTGGTTGAATCTACTTCCACTATACTCTAATATACAATAACTAAACCTAAACTTTTATACACAGCCAGTGCTAATTACTCAGAAAATAACAGGATTCACATATCAAATGACTGATCAGCTAATTCAATTTTACTAACAGTTCTCCAGACATGAAGAGCTCAGACACTTTGGCTATCATGTAAAATAAAATTAACTTTAAAGTTTACTCCTGTTTCTAATATAATCCAATTAACATTTACAAATATCTATTGATACATTTTCAAATATTAAGCTCCATTTTTTTAACTGCATCATAAGTCAATACAAAAAAGTTAAGTAGCATTAGATTTTTTTTAAACAGAAATAGTTTTCATGTTCACCTGGACTAAAATTTTAAAAGGAAAAAATGTTTACAATTTTTGATTATCATGACCATCATGACTCAAGTCTAACACACAGAATATAAACCATCACAGTGATCTAATCCCACCATCTAGGTAATCTAGAGTCACATCATCTAGGTAGTCTAGAGTCACATCATCTAGGTAGTCTAGAGTCACATCATCTAGGTAGTCTAGAGTCACATCATCTAGGTAGTCTAGAGTTGCATCATCTAGGTAGTCTAGAGTCACATCATCTAGATAGTCTAGAGTCACATCATCTAGATAGTCTAGAGTCACATCATCTAGGTAGTCTAGAGTCACATCATCTAGGTAGTCTAGAGTCACATCATCTAGGTAGTCTAGAGTCACATCATCTAGGTAGTCTAGAGTCCCACCATCTAGGTAGTCTAGAGTCACATCATCTAGGTAGTTTAGAGCTGTACTATCAAAAGACTCTAGAGTTGCAACCTCAAGAGGGTCTACAGTTGGACCATCAAGGTGGTCTACAGTTACACCATCAAGGTGGTCTACAGTTACACCATCAAGGAGGTCTACAGTTACACCATCAAGGTTGTTTAGAGTTGCATCATCAAGGTGGTCTACAGTAACACCATCAAGGAGGTCTACAGTTACACCATCAAGGAGGTCTACAGTTACACCATCAAGGTGGTCTACAGTTACACCATCAAGGTGGTCTACAGTTACACCATCAAGGAGGTCTACAGTTGCACCATCAAAGTGATCTACAGTAACACCATCAAGGAGGTCTACAGTTGCACCAAAGTGATCGACAGTTACACCATCAAGGTTGTTTAGAGTTGCATCATCAAGGTGATCTACAGTAACACCATCAAGGTGGTCTACAGTTACACCATCAAGGAGGTCTACAGTTACACCATCAAGGTGGTCTACAGTTACACCATCAAGGTGGTCTACAGTTACACCATCAAGGAGGTCTACAGTTGCACCATCAAAGTGATCTACAGTTACACCATCAAGGTTGTTTAGAGTTGCATCATCAAGGTGGTCTACAGTAACACCATCAAGGTAGTCTACAGTTCCAACATCAAGGTGGTCTACAGTTGCACCATCAAGATTGTCTAGAGTTGCATCATCAAGGTGGTCTAGTGTTAAATGCTACCCAAGGCAATCATTTAATGTTCAGTGTTAAAATTGTACCCTGACAAGCTTTTAAATCTGAAGATAAACATCCAAGGGCATCTGAATTTCATTACACAATTAAAATAACTTTTAATGCAATACAGAGATCTTTTTGAGGTTATTTCTACAGTCTAAAATAGTAGCATAAGTTATACGATATTTTTGTTACATCTGTACGTTTTGAAGAGCAAGACACATATTTATTCTTTGTTTGTTTTCACTTTTTGGTAATATACAATACAAATATCTCTACTCAATTGTTTTAAAAACAACTTTCATAACAACTTCAGTTCTGAAACAGCACAACAAATCGCCAAATAAAGAAGTCCCTACCAATAAATTCTATCAAAATTTCCCTCCCGAAAAATAAAATAAAATTGTAAAAACTAGCTGGTTAATAATGTAATTTCGTTATTATAAACAAAAGGTCGTCTAATATTTGTCAAAGTCATTGAATTAATCTTCCATGATATGCCTGCTGAGGGGAGCAAGATAACCAATTACGCGATATTCGTTCATACCATGTGATAAACAAAACTATATTAAGAGAAATATGACATCACGGGATGCTTTTCACTCATGATTGAGTATTCGATTTATATGAAGTTATAATACAAATCTCTATGTTACAATTCTGATGTATGACTGAAAATTTGGATGAAATCTTTCCACCACCATAAAAATACAACTCTCCTACACATCCCAGCTCATCGTGGCACGCAACCTCGTACTGATTTTTGATGAGGACTCTTAACGACTTGAGATCATGTCTAACTATATTACTTGTCATATCCAAAGGTACTATATTGTCTAAAAAAATTCATCTGCATAAATTTGCACATATTCATTATTATTATTATTCAAAAACCTATCAACATCAATCTAAGGAAAACAAAGACACTAAATGGCTCTCCCACTTGTAGTTTTAATTCTTTGTCATGTTTTAGGGATAGGAATTTTCAACTAGTTTTACCGATAAAATCAAATCATACTCCATGACATAACTTTCACTGCGCGAATTTTTAATGTTATCTTATAAAGAAAAACGCATCATTTAGCAGTTTACTGTAGTAAATCTTGTGTTGTGTCTAGGTACTAGTGAATTAAGATTTTTATAATTAGTTTGTCATATCATCATTATATATACCAATATGCTTAGCTTTGACTCAACAGAGAATCGTGCAGCAGACATATCTGCTCGCTGAACCTGTAACCATATAAAAATTAAATAGAAGCCCCTTAACTCATCAAACTCATTTTAAGCAGCATATGAAATCTTTATTAATCATGCCAAATATGCGAAAGTAACTATTGAGATACATTTTATGCACTATGTATATATGTTCGTTTCATCACCTCTTAAAGGAATAAAATCTTATTAAATAAATTCTAAACAAACGTATAAAACTTGCTAGTACCTCCAGCCCCTAAAATGTATATAATACTAGAGGTAAGCTACCCTTTCCCATATCATATCTAAATCAAACAAAGTATGTGTTTCAAAACCATCCAAATATGTAGTGATGCACAGTCAAGCAGTTGATTTATGTTTATTAAATACTAACGTTGATCAGTTTCTTACCTTACAAAACTTTGAGAAGCTTTGTAGCATGTAATTGTTAGTAATGCATTTTTTAGCCAGTCAAGTTAGATATTTTTCATTCAAAACTCAATTCAACTGTTCTGTATCAATAAAAGACTAAAGAATTATCAGCCGTCACTGTATTAACATGTCTTTTGTTTAATATAACTTGAAAGGGTAAACTTACAATAACTTTGACTATTTGCATCTTTCTTTCTATTTTAGACCCATTTTCATTATAAATCGTAATTGTTCCAAATATTTCAGGACAGGTTATGAACTGCCAAGAGAACGACACCACCAATCTGCATTTCTTCTCTCCTCAAACAAAAGTGGCCTTCCCAAGCTCACGAAACTTCTTCCTCAGAGTTCTCAAGCTAGGGCTTGTACACGGAACCTAAGCTCTGAGCTGCAACCCTTGTGAATGCTGTTGAAAATAATCCAGCAACTCGGCAGGAAAGAAAACTCATCAGTCTAGAACATGTGAACTTTACATTTACGTTTCAGAACATCTGAACGTTACAAGGTACGAATGCATTCGCGTGCGTTTATTTAATAAAATGCAAAATTATTTTTCGTGGTTTCATTTGTGGAGAACTAGCAGGGATGCTGGACTGTATTATCCAGCCTAACAATTTCATTCTGTCTTACATAAAGATGTAATAATAGAACTGGAATTGCCTCTTTCTCTATCTTGTTTCAATACATCCAAACATCCTACAAAACGCAAGTGTTAACTGAGTTCAGTTTCCCGTAATGAAGAGAATGACGTATAAACATGTGAGTGGAACATATGTAGGGGATAGAAGATACATGAATTGCAACAGTTGTAGCAGCAGTACAAAATAGCTTGTCAAGACTCTACTTTCAGTTGTTCTAGTGACACGATTCATCTCCTAGTGCTGCGATATCCGCCGCGCATTCAATTCCATTACCGTTTTAATAATAATAATAATAATAATAATAATAATAATAATAATTATTATTATTATTCTAATAATATAATCTAATAATATCTAATAAAAATAATAATTATTATTATTATTCTATTAACATTTTATTTTGAATTTTTTGAGGTATTGTGCGTTTTTTGTGCAACCATTTCGTACAAGATATGTGTTTGCTATCGGGACTGTGATTGCCCATTCATACTACAAATTTAATTTTCAAAGCAGTATTCCAATTGTTGTAATTAGAGAGTGCAGCTGTTCGCTTGCTCTATCTTTTTTATACAATTTTAGCAACCTAAGAGGTTCTTAACAAATCGTAATTTTAGTATGTACCTCAGAAGGTACTCTTTCCTCTTAGTACTAAATCAAGACCGTGTGAAGGAACTGTGAATTGCAGTACAAGATAAAGAGAGGAAGACTCAAATCAGGTAGTGATAAGCCTTCTGACTAGAGAATTCACAAGCAGATAAGGATTAATTTTGAAGTAAGCCTGCTAAATTTAATTCATGTAGAAAATGAAACGAGATTTTAGTTACATTATGTAAAGATTTTAGCCGACTAGAACTCGTACTTCTCTGAAAAAGTGAGACTTCTTTGGCTGTTATAAATATTAATGCCTACAAACTTACGGCGCTGTAATTCATGTTGAAATCCTATGCAGGCTTAAGTCGATTGTAAAATACCTTCTTTCATAAACTTTGAATATGCTCTGCCTAACCTGCGTTACCGTGTCGAACTAAGTGTGGCAGCATGTAAATATTTTCATCATTGCAAGGCTAGCCACACAGAAGTTTTGGCTTAGTGTTGCATTTTGCAAATAGTTATGTAGCTATAGAGCTGTAGATTTAGTTGGAAAAAATAATATCCAACAGTTATATCATGGTCACTAACCACCTGTGTGAACTCTGAGAAGCAAAACTAATTAGCTTTATGCGATATTGGAACATAGAAGGTGCTTTATTTAAATACTTCAGCTAAAAATTCAGGAGAGAAGATCAGTTTGAACTACTTGAGATCCATGTGTAATGTAATAAGCATTTCACTGTTTGCGTAAATATCAGGAGGAAATTGAAAACATAGGCAAAAATAATAATTTCTGAGGACAAAATTCAATTCATATTAATGAATATAACATATATGACGAAGGACAGCGTGATGAAATACGAATATATGTATAGATGAGGGTGAGATGGATATTGGGTAAAGTGTTACAGAATGTTTAGTCCAAACAGGGTTTCCACTAATGCAAACATTTATCGAGATGTTTGTCTAAAAGGATGTAATAATTGAAAAAATGTAAGTAAAAAGTAAACGTATTTTAAAAGATTGAAAAAATGGGAGTGCACTGAGTATCAAAGTCAAGTCGTCGAGATATGACAATTAAATCCATACCTGCAATGAATGGAAAATATGTATACGGTTTAATAGTTTAGGTAAATTTAGATTTTATATTAATCAATCTTGCATCAGCATGCTCAGTTAAGTATGAAGGCCTATAGTATCAAATCATAAACATAAGCCAACTACAGCAAGTGGGACTTTCATTGAACATTAATACCAGTCATCATGTTAAGGCATGCATGATATCGGATTCTTAGTTACTCCTATTTTTGGTGCGTACAAAAGCCAATGATTATTATTTTCAAACACCGTTTTTGTTAATCATTTCAGACCAGATTTTCATTGTATAAATAGCTCTGCAATGATGACTGAGGTAGATGGTTACCTCAGTCTGAAGCGTTTTGTTTTTTTTCATTTCTGCCTTACGTTCTTCTTATCTCCCGCGAACTGATAAGCCGGCATGGTTATCAGGCCGGAGAGAGTTAATTTACCGCAGATGTTGAATCATTTCCTCTGTCATTGGCGTGAGAAGCACAACGTTGTACTGAACAGATCTCAATTTCATTGGAAAGGCTTGTCTAAATTTTTTTTTTGTGCAATATACCACTAATTATAATACGTCATTTCTGTGCCATTTTGTGTTTTTGAATCTTCGAAAAAACTTGGATTTGTACTCATGGTAGACGATCTGCTACGATTGAAAAGGATGGTTTTAAATCTAACAATCAATAATGATAAGTTGGTTAAAATATGACTCTTTTTGGAGCAACAGGTGTCCAGTGTATTAGGTAATGTGTAAAGTTTTATTTTCTGGTATTATTGGCTGAATTTTTTCCAACAAAACATAAGCAAAAGAGCCAGAATAGTCTGATAAACGCAAAGGGTTTAGAGAATTTTATGTTTATACATTATCAGCCAGAAGTTATTTTTGAAATAAAAATGAAAAAATTATTTGTTAATTCCACGGAAATTTAGAATAATTAAACAGTGATAAATCACACGAAAAAGGAAATTTTAACTTGTCTTAGGAATGTGCAATTGAGCTCAGCTGAATGTTGAGAGAGAAAACTACTTTTTATAAATGAACGATGCATCTGAAATTAATAGAACTCTGGTGCTTGTCTAGTAATGCCACTTTCCTTCGAATGTATCAGTGGTTAAGTGTGGGAAATTTGCTTGCGTTCCAGGAAGGAGTATTTCCTTGTAGCTTATTATTCAAGTATCTATGACAGCGATTAATCAGCATCCATGTATTCATTGAACGTTTTGATTTAACCATAATGACTCCATTTTCAAAGATACGGTGACGTTTATTGTAGAGTATTTGTATTTATATGATTGGTGGAGTCGACTGCTGAATGTTGTTAGAGTCAGATGCTAGAGTCAGATGCTAGAGTCAGATGCTAGAGTCGGATGTTAGAGTCGGATGCTAGAGTCGGATGCTAGAGTCGGATGCTAGAGTCAGATGCTAGAGTCAGATGCTAGAGTCAGATGCTAGAGTCAGATGCTAGAGTCAGATGCTAGAGTTCGGTGCCTCCTACTTCTGCCTTTTAGTTCTGCCTCGTACTTTCAATATATGTTCTGTAATTACAATGGACGGATTTTTAGACCAATTTTGTAACCGCATGGATGATTAAGCTACTTTTCACAGGTAAATTACCAGTTTGATGGTCTCGACATCAGGGGTAAATTAAAAATGAGTCAGTGGAGTTGAAGGATTCATCGTACCAGACTAGCGAAATTATTTTCATGCTTAGTTCATCAAAACTCATTAATTTCAATTTATCAATTCGATACTAAAATAAGATAATTAACAATATTTTATCTTTTCAAGGGTATTATTACAAAGTAATTTTGCATATACATGTCCTCTTAGAGCATAACTTGAATGGAGTTTTGCAATAGTATGTAATTTGGACGACATGGCGATAACGAGAAATTTTTCGTTGATGACATTGATGCTGACGAGCTTACTGTTCATCTCAGCTGCCAAGTCTGACACCAGCTGTAGGTCTCATGAAGAGTGTGGCAGTTGTATCAGATCAACCAAGCCAATGTGCAACTGGTGTGAGGAGCAAACTGCAGGGCAAGTGAGTTACACAGTCACCTTATCTGGAACATGTGACATCTGTAACATGTGACATCTGTAACATGTGATATCTGTAACATGTGACATCTGTAACATGTGATATCTGTAACATGTGACATCTGTAACATGTGACATCTGTAACATGTGACATCTGTAACATGTGATATCTGTAACATGTGACATCTGTAACATGTGACATCTGTAACGTGTGACATCTGTAACATGTAACCTTTGTAGCATGTAACATCTATAACATCTGTAACATGTGACATCTGTAACATGTGACACATGTAACACGTGATATATGTAACATGTAACATCTGTAACATCGAAATTGATACATTTAAACAGGAAAAATAACGTATGTCTGCATAAAATAAAGTTCACTTCCACTTTGAATTTCATACCTATCTTTCATGATTGTAAAATACAATAGCCTTTATTGGTGTAGAAACACATTGCAAAGCTTAACTTTGAGCGGTCGGCAACAGAAAAATGAAAATGTTTAGAGAGCTGGTGACATTGCGTTCGATCGTGATCTAAACGCTTGTATGAACGAATACAAATATTTCAAATGGTATTGATATTGTTGTCATTCATGCATTTATAAATTCTGTATTAAGATCGTTAAACTTGTCCTTGCACGACGTTTCATGCACAACGTAGTTTCCGGAATTGCTAATATCATCTCATAATTGCCTAAGAATAATATTTAACATACAAAATGAATTTCACAGTGGAGGGTTAGAGACTGTGGCTGCTCGTGTAATTACTAACAACGCGTGTACAACAGAGCAGATGCCTCGACTTGGACGAGTTGCAGAAGTGTGTGACGGGCAAATTACAGAACCTGAACAGCCAGATCTCGTCCAGCCAACAAGATTCGCTCAGCCAGGAACCGCAAATGATCATCGAGCCCATGAAAAATTTTGTGAAGATAAAAGCCGGTCAGTCTGCATTGGTTGTCCGCACATCAATTGCTGGTTTCAACTCTTTACAGATCACATTTTTCTTGGAACTAAAATTATAACCAAACCACACGCTGTTTGTTGGCTGCAACTTCGAAACAAGCAAACCGTAACATGTTCTGAGAGTTCCTTAACTGTTGAGTGCAGTGCAAGATTCAAAAAACCCTAACTTTAATTTCAACACACTGCTTTAGAAGAGGACTTCAGTGTCCTTTTGATCGTTAAACAGTTACGAACGCACAAATCTACTCGAACCATAAACTGACCTAAACAATCACATTCCTTACAGCATATTGGCTTTTTAAAGTGTTCACTCATTGTCTCAAATGAATAAGTTTTTGCAGGAGTAACCTCATCAATTTTTTGGTCAGTATTAGGGGTAATTTCTTGAACTAATTGTAACAATATTTTTCATAAATATGTGCATTCGCATAGGAAATAATTTATCGGTATTATAAAGGACACATGAGTAGCAATCCCCTTCATCATACGAAAATAAATAAATGTGCCTCTTCCAAAACTATGAAAGCCTGCTTCTCTTTCACAACCCTACAGCCTGCTACCCTTTCACAACCCTACAGCCTGCTACCCTTTCACAACCCTACAGCCTGCTTTCATTTCACAACTCTGCAGCCTGCTTCCCTTTCACAACTTTGCTGCCTGCTTCCCTTTCACAACTTTGCAGCCTGCTTCCCTTTCATAACTTTGAAGCCTGCTTCCCTTTCACAACTTTGCAGCCTGCTTCCCTTTCACAACTTTGCAGCCTGCTTCCCTTTCACAACTTTGAAGCCTGCTTCCCTTTCACAACTCTGCTGCCCGATTCATTTTTATAGCAGCGTAGACTTCCTTCACACCAATAACAAATTTTGTATGAACAACTAATTTCTTTGTAGAAATCTTCTATACCCTCTCAATGTTGGACTGAAAATAACAAAAGTCGGCGTTCTGATTTCAACCGACACTAACCAATCTTCCAGAGTTTGGATCTGTTGATGGATTCAATTCACGACCAAAAATTCTATTCTTTGAACACAATATGTATTCTATGAGTATTTTGATGACTAATATGCTCTATTTGAAATCCCTGTTTAGTTGAAAATGTTATTAAGTCAATAAGAAATTCATCAAATTATCGCGCGTCTAATAGCTTGGATTCGTCAGACATGTAGGTCTGAAGTGATCATGAAAAATAATTATTATCAATAATTAATCTGCATCAGTAATTAGGCATCAAAGGAAGTCTGCCCTGCCTAAATGCCGATGCCCAAACACGTACTCATCATGATACTATTTGGGTCGATTTTCACGGAGTCTATATGCACTAGAATGCCAATTACAAAATTATTTCTGACGACTAAAATAGAGATTTGTTATTCATTCCACTTACTAGCAAGAGGAGCGTTCCAACATGTCATCAGATACTATTGATCTGCTTCGTTAGATCGTCTTTTAATATGTATCGAAATTTTTAAAGGTAAACAAACACATTCAGTTTGATCGCGAATATGTTACCATTATTATTGACTCCTATTCTCCTGAGACTAATGAATATAGGCGAGCAGAGGTTTAAATTTTCAATGTAATTCATCCACAATATTTACTTTCTTCTCTGTTACTTACTAGTTAATAATTAATATGCACTATATTTTAAAAAGTACAATCAACTTCGTGAATGTTAGCGGGTTCGATTAACAAACGTCAATCCCTGAAATATTACCAGAGGACGTCATTAACTTCTGCTAGCGGGAAAAAATCCACGAACGATCCTTGGAATATCGTGCAGGATCATGCCATTTTTTGAATAAAAATCTTTTTTCCAGATTGATAATGCAAAATAATTCTGATTGATGTGTTGCAGGAGACACCGTTTCAGTTCCATTGACCGTCGAGATCTCAGATGAGCAGAAAATTGACTTGTATTATCTGACTGACATCTCGTACAGCATGGAAGACGACATGAAGAGCATAAAGAAAGTTGCCTTTGATCTGGGAGAAGCGATGAAAAGTTTGACGAAGAAGTAAGATATTAATTTTTTTCACAAGTGAAGTACTGGGTTTCTTCACGAGTGAAGTACTGGGTTTCTTCACAAGTGAAGTACTGGATTTCTTCACGAGTGAGGTACTGGGTTTCTTCACGAGTGAAGTACTGGGTTTCTTCACGAGTGAGGTACTGGGTTTCTTCACAAGTAAAGTACTGGGTTTCTTCACGAGTGAAGTACTGGGTTTCTTCACAAGTGAGGTACTGGGTTTCTTCACGAGTGAATTACTGGACATTTAACTATGGAGACGCTGAACTCGTCACCAAAGGATGTGTTGGAGGGTTGTCATGTTATAGCTAACTTGGATGAGTAATTTCAAGGCACTTTTATGATCACTCTACCGAAATCGAGTGCTATCTGCATGAACGATCCTTTTCAGTACAACAGATGAAATAAATACGTAGTACATTAACAAATATTTATTCAATTTTGTAAAACATCTTCCATTCAAAATAATTGACATGGTTACACAATTAGAATTTTAAAATAACACGTAAAATATAAGCTTCAATCTTTGTCTTGATAAAAACTTTAAAATAACGTTATTCAACGACTCTAGTTACACTAGAAGTGTACTGTATTACATGTTATATGCAGTTAAAGTACCTAGAAATATTAGACATAATCGTGTATGATATTTTTACAAACAACAGAACATGTTCTCACGCTCTCATTTCAGCTCTTTTCTAACCATGGATTTCAAGTTCATTGATTACTTCTCCCTAGTCGTCATTTGAATTTACCTTTCAAATTTTCAATAAATACTTGAGCCAAAGAATAGGCTTTTTTGGTTGAAATTCTGGGGTTTATTTCTTTTTATATGTTTAATGTCATCAGCAAACTCATGTCTTTCATAAATTAGCAATAATTTTCAAGAATTTGAGAGTACCTGAAATTAAGTTAAAAATTTTTGATATTCAGACATTGACTAGCAGTTTGTAAACTGAAATTTTCTTGGTATCGAATTTCGTAGACTACATTTCATTTGGTGACAAGTGGTTTGATGTCAACACTTGGTGTTCGCTTCCAGTTTCCGCATCGGTTTTGGGACATTCATCGACAAGAAGATGCTGCCTTTCTACGATTCACACGTAATAAGGTACAAGCCTCAATTGTTCTATGTAGATGGCCTAAATTGTTTACCTAATCATATGAAAAATGAAGTAATATTATAGATTAACACTTTATTTTGCTCTGCTGAATTCGTCGTTGCATTTTACTTCGCCATGAATGATTCACACACGAAACATCACCAGTGTCCTAACCTAATCAAGCCCGAGCCTCACCCAACCCCTAGCCTAACCCAGCTCCTAGCCTAAAAATAATTAATATTTTACAGAACGTTAGCCTAAAATTTCTCAGTGCACGCTGTTATTGCACAAAAATACGCATGTTTAAACTGTTTATGGAACCATAAAACTTCTGTTGATTTTTGCAGGGCAGGCAGCGAGAGCTCGAAGCACTGCGCAGGCGCGTTTGGGTTCTGCAACGCCATGCCTCTGCGCGAGTACAATGCCACAGAGTTCAAGGTAAATATGAATGCTGTTATCCCATCAGGATTTTAGAAGCGTTTTTTGAACATTTTTATTTAAATAAGTGTCAGTAATATATGATTTCACCCGCAAAAATTAAGCCTTCGATCAAATTACACGATTTAATCACCCAATCAGACCACTCTCCGAGAACGGAAATCTTACAAACATATCGGAGAACGTCACGATTGGGGAGTCCTAGAATAAGTTATTTTTCTCATATCTATGCGAGCCGTCACAAGAAAGCAGAAACGAATTGTTAATAAATGGAGTGACAGTATGAGATATTCTGGAGGAATCATAAGGTCTGACATTGAGCCAGAAGTCACAAACGTACGAGAAGTCACCCAAATATTGTACATCAGTAGAGACGTAGTCCCACGCATGGACAGCTCAACTCAATAGTATGTGGTGAACAACGAAGAAAATTACCCCACTAAATTATTGGCTATACTCACAAACAAAGGAGACACGTAAACGCTTTGAAACATCAAAGAAACTGTAAGGACATTTCTAAAAACTTACAACATATCCACAAACAGATTGATAAACAATGGGAAGAAGAGGTGCAGATCTAGCATGCTCAGATACATATTCAATCTTTCCCATTCGTCAGTTGTCTTCATGCGTATTCAGAGAAGCTAAAATGGCTTTTTGCCTAAAGTCTGTATAGAGCTCTACGACGTTTATTTAATTAACTAATTGAAACGGATCTGAAGGGAATGCAAGTTTCTCAATAATTGTTACATTAAAATGTCTAGAATGACCCGTGCACAACGGTCAAAGGTTCAAAAGTATCAAGGTTCTATCTTTGATCACTATTGCATTCATAGACCCTCTAATGTAGTTTATAACTAGAAAATTCCAGTGACACAAGCCCTAATTAATTACCGCCTCTCCGTTATTTCGCAAGCGAAATATTTTGAATTCGATATCTTGCAGAAATTAATCTCATATGAAATCTATCCATTGCTCATTACTAATCTCCATGAAGCTAATAATACCGCAAAGAGTAAAACTGCTGGGACTAGACGTCTGTTTCTAAACAGGAACTGTGCTAGCTTACACTTCAACGAAGTATAACTTTAAATACTAAATAGTTCCAATAAGAGTTAGAAGAAAAACAATGCAGAAAAATGAGGACCACCACATAGATATTAATGACAGCTATTTGCAATGAATTCTTTCTAGATACTTACACCTAAGCTAACGGTCGTAGAAATTATCTCTGATTGAATTATTCTCGTATTTCAGACGGTGATCGATGACATCAAGGTGATGAATAATCAAGACGCTCCAGAAGGAGGCTTCGATGCGCTGCTGCAGGTCTTGAAATGTGACCAAACCAACTGGGATTCCGATGCTAGGAAAATTGTTCTCTTTACTACGGATCAAGCTTTTCACTACGCTGGAGATGGAAGGGTATGATGGTGCTGTTCTTTAGAATAGAATAGAATAGAATAGAATAGAATAGAATGAGGCTATAGGAACGAACCTTCTGGCCCATTCGTGGGTCGGATAATTACTTCGATAATTATTCAGTTGTTTACCTAAGTCCCATGCTGTATTTCTAGCCGCGTCAACCATGTCGGCAGCGGGATTCGAACCCGGGTCTTTCCGCTCGTAAACAGATTCGCTCACCAGTCGACCAAGCTGGTGATATTAAAAAGTTCACTCGACAAAATTTGATGTTCTGTCGATAAATGTTGTGGTACGTATTAATATACGTAAATTTACGAAGGTATACGTAAGTGATTATTGCGTTTATGTAATCATTAATTACCAGCGTTATAAAAATATTAAACTTAAAAAAATAATAATATAAAATTTTGTGCCCTCATCAGTACAGTGAAGTTATCATGACTTTTTCTCGTTATTTCTTATGTTTATATATAATAAAGTAAGGCCATTATACTAATTTAGCATTGCAAAATTTTAAAATGTCTCAGTTGCAGCTCAAGTTTGCAATAAGTTGAAGGTAAAGACTAAAAAAAGCCAGGAATTTAGCATCTTTGGTATCCACAATAAAAACGTGTGCTGAAAATAGGAAAAATGTGGAGTTTTTTTTGAAACGCAAATATCTGTATGATAGTGAAATTTTTAGGATTTTGAGTTTGGAAAAGACGAATTTTTTCTTGTGTTTCTTATAGTGTTTGACACCAAACATGAACATATATAATCACACGATGGCTTTTATTATACAGGATTATTTTGTCATCTCTGAGGGTAAAACTACTCGTAGTTACTTCTTTGTTTTTAATTTAATGTAAAGTCTAGTGTGAGTCAGCTGAAAGTGATATACGTATAATGAAGCTTTTATAGGATTCCCAGAGTTTTTATAGGATTCATTGATGAAAACTCTACCGGTACAACTAGAGAACTGACCAAGGAGGTTAATGTGAGTCAAATGATCGTAGATCGTGAAACGATAAGACCTAAACACCAGCTTGATCACCAGCTTGGTCGACTGGTGAGCGAATCTGCTTGCGAGCGGAAAGACCCGGGTTCGAATCCCGCTGCCGACATGGTTGACGCGGCTAGAAATACGGCATGGGACTTGGGTAAACAACCGAATAATTATCGAAGTAATTATCCGACCCAAGAATGGGCCAGAAGGTTCGTTCATATAGTCTCATTCTATTCTATTCTATTCTAAACTGCTTGCTCAGTTCTCTAGTTGCACTGGTAGGATTTCCATCAATGGCAGTCTTCAATTCCTCAGAATTGAGTTCTTTGGAGCGTCCTTATCTTGGTATGCCCTTTAGACCGAAGTAATTCTTTTAAAACGTGAAAACCATCTTTTACAAGTCTTTTCATTCGCCACATCATTTCCATAAGTGCTTTTGAAGTATCTTGCTGTTGAAATTGTCGTATTGCACGTCTGAAATTCACACAGTAATATGTGCCTAATGTGTTCGTTACTTGAATTGTATATTTGGGTCAATAATAGTTATTTATTTATAGAATGTTAATGAAAGATGAAAGAAGAATTATCATTTAAGTGATTTAGATGGCTACACTTATGACCTTTAGAGGTTAAATCTATGAAATGATATCTTAAAATTATAACACTACATGACAGATAAAGCACTACGTTCACATTTCCTGCAAGAAAACTTTATTTTCATAAAAATACTCTGGAAATTTGAGGGAAAGTTTTAATTTGAGGACTGTATTCCTTGTCTTTCTAGAGATTGCGTACTCCTTAATAGCCAGCAAAATTTACTGACATTTGATGACCAGCAGAACTGATTAACATTTCAGGTATCTTAACCAAAATTTGCTAGGAGTACTTAGAGGCAAAAAAACTCAAAGTGCTGAAACTCAAAATAAAGAACATGGATTCAGCTCTATAATCTCAGCTACGAAAAGAGTCTTCAACAGCTTAACTAATCTCCCAAGAACAAAGAAGACTGGGAAGATAACTCATTGAGACCTATAAATATTTCAACAACCTTAACGATGTTACCCTCGAAGGGCTGTTCAACAGAGACCATAATGTGCGAGCCAGAAATAACGACTAAAAACTACTGATAAGAAAATTTATAACATCTCAGGCTCTAGACTTCTTTCTTGTCAAAATTGCTGAAACTTAGTTTCTGCTGACACTGTGAACACATTCAAAAATCGTCCCGACAAATATTGAATATGGAACCCCCCAGCATTGTAACGTACTGATTCAACATGTATGTCCCTAACTCCTAGGGCCTGTGTATGATTGCAGTACATGTACGTGAATGAAATGGGTTTGTGTGATTGGGGTGTATATGCGTGATAGATGCCTTTACTTTCGATGGCGTGCGACAATTTTAGCATTACAAGAATGGACTAAATGGCTCGATCCTATTTTATTCTATATAAGTACTCTAGAGGTTACACCGAATACAGTGTAGCGGTAAAATACTTTTCTAATTCAGCTGGTGGCATTAGGTTTCTGATTTATTCCAGTATTTTAAAAACCATATGATACAATCGATATTATTTATATATTAATAACAAATATATATATATATATATTTCCTGTTCCCACATTGCTAAATTAAATCGCAGAGATTAATTTCAAACAAGGCCTTATTAAAGAGCTGAAATAAAGTGTTTATCTTAAATCAAGATTGACTTCTCAGTGGAAAGGGTACACTTATATTATATTGTGGATACCAAATGCACACATAACGATAAAGTGTGAAATTTTTTCGCTATTAGCTTTCTTTCCTTCTATATGGAAACTCCTTCAGAAAGACGGCGTCGACTGGCGAACGAAAGATAGAAATTCATTAAAAAAACTATTTCTTTCTAGCGCAGGTGCTCTAGCGTATAGATAATTAATCAAAACTTATGTTTAGCATGCAGCGGACAGTCCAGGCTTAATCTCCATTCGTTTTTTGTATTTTATCATTAAACAATGGTTTTTATTCAATGGTTCGTTAAGGGTAAATTCAATTTTGTGATTAAGAAGCTTTGCACCTGTGTTTTCTATGTAATGCTCTATTGTTTGTATATTTTTGACTTGCCTGTAAGCGATTCAGCCCTTTTTACAGCTAAGTGATTCAGTTTCAGTTTACAATCAATAAGCTCTTATAATTTTCCACAACTAAGCGGTCGAGTGCTTGTTTTTAGTTTGCTAAAGATTTTGTTTGTGTTGCAGCTGGCAGGCATCTCAAGAGTTCACGACGGCTTGTGTCATTACGACGATAGGACGAACTCCTACGACATGTCAGAAACCATGGACTACCCCAGTGTTCATCAGGTGAAACCTCGCTATTCATCCTCCACTTCAGTAAAGATTGTTTTCAACTGTCAAGCTTCTAAGTAAATTAATATTCTAACTTAAAAGCTCCATGCAGTTATTATTCTTGCATTTTTTCGAAAAATAAAGGACTTCATTATTGCGAATAGGTCGTACCTACTCTGTATATGAGTTGTTGATTTTCCATTCAAGCGCGCAACGAATTATTCCTTTTTTTGCGTAATCATTGATTTATGCTTGAGTTGTATTTCTTCCTGAGAAATTTATGTTGTAGCCAAGGACTACTGTAAACATAGTAGTCCTTAGTTCTAGCTAATGCTGGATCATATCCAGTGGATACTAATCAAAGCACGAATACTACGCCGTCCTTTCAACTGTCGTTGTTTATTATGCATGGGTTCAATCTTGTTTCGAACTGTGCTTGGAAGTACGCTTAAAAATAATTGTTAATACATGCACAATAGGATTAGCATACTGTGTAGTAACTTTACCTCACTCAGTAATGGACAAGATACTAAAATCGTTACTCTACGGGTGGCAATTCTGTGACACCATAGCAACAATCTCCTCTCCCCTCCCCCGCCGCCACACCCCTCCCCCCAAACACATTAGAAACAATCAGTTTTGATGGATACATGGCTTTGTGTGATTAACACGTTTGTTGCGATTGCCTGATTGGTGTAAAACTTCACTTTGTACGCATAGTCACTAGAAGGATCTGAAAAAACTACAGAACCTAACCTAAGTGACCCACCGGTGGGTCGCATCGCAACAAACGTGTTAATGGTCAAACCGACACTTTACTTTTAGATTAAAGCTGCAGCAGAGGAGAAGCAAATTAGCATCATATTTGGTGCGGTCGCGAAGGCGCTGCCACTCTATAAGAAGCTGTCGGCACGGGCGAAGTTGTTTAGAGCTAGTCTCATCGCCCAGGACTCTTCAAACATCATTAAACTCATCACCGATGAAGTGCAGGTAATACTTCTGCTTACAGTGAAAACCTTACCTTAGTGATACCTTACTGGCTGATGGTGCGTCTGGTTAGTTGATAGTGTCATGCAAAACTATTGGAAACTTTGCACTTGTTTGTGTCGCGTTCACAATGCGTTTTATTTTCCAGTGAAAATTGGTTAACATGATGCTGAAGTATTTTTCTCAATATTTGTCAAAGGAGAATTAAAAAAAAATCGTGAAAACATTTTGTTGAAAGAAATACAGAAGTCATACAAACAAAAGTATTGAATACATGCATTTAAAATTGCAAAAAAAAATGTTTTTTGTATTTTAAAATGGGAACATTAGAAAAATCTAGAGGAATTTTGGTCCATTCTTCAGCTACTTCATACTATATGATTTTTCAATTGGTAACAAATAAATGTTTTTTTCAGATCATTACAAGCAAGTTTACATTCGCAGCAAAAAATGTACCAGATGAATTGAATATCACTTTCACCAACGACTGCCCGGGAATAAATAGTGGTAAAGAAGAATGCGAAGGCTTGCAGATAGGGGACAAGGCCACCATTACTGCTAATATTAAGGTATGAGTTCATTAATGCCACCATTACTGCTAATATTAAGGTATGAGTTCATTAATGCCACCATTACTGCTAATATTAAGGTATGAGTTCATTAATGCCACCATTACTGCTAATATTAAGGTATGAGTGCATTAATGCCATCATTACTGCTAATATTAAGGTATGAGTTCATTAATGCCATCATTACTGCTAATATTAAGGTATGAGTTCAGTAATGCCACCATTACTGCTAATATTAAGGTATGAGTTCATTAATGCCACCATTACTGCTAATATTAAGGTATGAGTTCATTAATGCCATCATTACTGCTAATATTAAGGTATGAGTTCATTAATGCCATCATTACTGCTAATATTAAGGTATGAGTTCATTAATGCTGCCATTACTGCTAATATTATGGTATGAGTTCATTAATGCCATCATTACTGTTAGTATTAAGGTATGAGTTCATTAATGCTACTATTATCACAAGTTTCATAGCATATATTCGTGAAGTTCAGAGGAAATGCTAAACAATAATACCAAACTAAAATTCAAATCGAATACATATTCACTGAAATGATAAAATTCGCCAAACCACACACCTTACAATGTTCCATTGCGAAATGCTTTTAAAGCAATGACTCATACTTCATATATTTAATTTATGTTTCAGAGAAGAAATATAGTAGTACTTCTCCAGTATTTTCTTTAAATGTTTGAATAATTATGGCAAAGGTTTGAAAGTGTATTGATTTATGCGCATAAATTATTTCAAACCGTCAATTAAAGCCAACAATAACAACGTACACGCTAGTTACAGGTAAATATAACTGATCAACAATAATAATTTACACGCTAGTTCCGAGTAAATATAACTGATCAACAATAACAACGTACACGCTAGTTACAGATAAATATAACTGTTCATAAGTAAGTAGGAGGTAAACACCTTTTGCTACTAGTCATTTGAAAATAATTATCATCATTTTCTTGCTAGTTGAAGATAAATTTCCCTAATTGCCAGATAGTTTAGGATAAATATGACAAACGCAGCTGACTTAACAGAAATTTTACATGCTATTAGCAGTATAAAAACCCGTGAACGAAGTTACTCACTACTTCAAGGCATTTATGAAATCAGCTAATGCTGTTATAGATCATTTACAGCAGGGGTCACCAAACTTTTTTCACAGTGGGCCGGGTAACTGAAAGAATGACGAGCGCGGGCCGCATAATCATTCTGTTCAATACTTGCAAGCCAGAACGAAAGCTCTGGGAAAAAAGACGAAAAACTAAGTTAAAAAAAGACGTCAATTCAACGTCGACGGGCCTGGTGAACTGACGTCGCGGGCCGGATTCGGCCCGCGGGCCGTAGTTTGGTGACCCCTGATTTACAGTGAAGGAGCCTCTTCACAAACACTGTAGTAGTAGTATAGGCATGGTAACGTTTAGCACACGTGTTTTTTTAGATCATAAATGTGATTCAATGAATGCATACATCAAGATTAATTTTTCAGAAAAATTTCTATACCTTTTTTAAAACATAGTCTATTTTATTTGATGAATACAGACTACTTTACTATAAATACAGTCTGCATCGTTGCTGAGAAACACACAAGGTTCAAGATTTCCTTTGCTCAAATTTAGTTGTTTCTTACAACAACAAAAATCTTTAGGCCATAACATTATGCATAGAAACAAAAGATCGAAATCTCAGTCAATTTTTGAAGCATACTTAACATAATATTCACTTACTTTGATCAATAATACTCCGGTATCTATGTTCTCAAACTTTTTCTTACAGCTAAATGAGTGTCCGCCGGATGGGAGGGTGACTGCCAAAGTCATGATTGGAACTCCTGATCTCAATAACTACGCGGAGTTTTATTTCACCTACCTCTGTGATTGTGACTGCATGGTACGTATCAATGACGAGTTGAACTGCTTGTTGTTCGAACAAAATCATTCAATTCACCCCAAATGTGAGTTGGGCAATGCCTTTCTTAACTAGTTTTAATATTATAGTTTCGTGTACCTTTTTAATAGCAACAGAAAAAGAACTATAAGAATAAAAGAATGTGAATTTGAATGACCAGGTATAACAAGAAATTTCTATCTGTTATTGAACACCTAATATTATCAAAACAAGCGACAGACTCAAACTCTAGCGTACCAAATCATGATAATGTGTATGTTAGGTAGGAAACATACGGGCCAAATTATTGTACTCGTATTTTTGACACGTTTTGTTTGTGACGATGCTAATCTTAAGTCAGAGGCAGATAGCTTAACCACATCATAATTTTGTTTCATTTTGCCTAATACGGCACTAGATTATTGGACGAATCTATTAACTTTTAGGTTTCTTATTCCTCATTGTTTTCACGTATGCAATCGTTTGGATATTATCTGCTACCTGACTGATTCACAATTCAGAGATGAATAATTACAATCACCCAATTGATTAGCAGTTCACATTTAAATAATTAGAATTTTGTGGTGCCTAATTTGCTTAGAATAGTTATATTATTATGTTGAAGCAAGAATTGTTTCTAAGAAAAGATGCTGCTTGGAAAAATTATTTTTTGATCATTATGAGATCACGTACATTTTTAGTTCTCTTACTATTGTCTCCACTTTACTTTCGATAACGGAAGAACAAAAAAGCTGATAACGAATATCACAAGTTCGGAAATCCTATTTTCTTTATTATCCATTAGTGCTGACTTTGAGCTATTCATCATTGATGATATGTAATAAAAATACGAATATTAATTACGATCTGTATAATTGTGGTAAATGTTTCAATTCAGGTCCTTATCAATAGACTTTTTTTCAATTATGTGCTTACTTGAAATGGACTTCTATTTGATCTAATATTTAAGTAAAGTAATCACAAAAAACTGATGTTTGTAGAAATAAGGGTAACAATAAAAGTATTGACTACTTGACTTCACAAAAGTACTACAGTGCAAGTAGAAAAACATTGTCGTTTCGCAATCAGATTCTGATTCATCGACGAGTATCCTACTTTTCACGCACTACAGTCAAAGGGCACGAGCAAAGAAGAATGCAGCGGCTTTGGTACGTTCAAGTGCGGCATATGCACTTGCGATTTAGTTCACTACGGCTCCAGCTGCAACTGCACCTTAAGCAGCGATCAGAGCGACAGCAAGTGCAGAGTGAATGATACCGGGAGGGTGTGTGCCGGCAATGGACAGTGCATCTGCGGGGAGTGTCATTGTCAAACTTTCACTGAGAATGGCCAAGAGGTAATGACTACAGTATTTCTTAACTTATTGAACACTTTGATGCTTTAAACACTTCCCAAATTTTGATGCACAACAGCAGGAAAGAGTTTTAGCCTGTTCTTCAGAGCCTTATACCCCACGTAACACATTTTTGATTTGTAGGAATCAGGATGTTTTGAAGGAATTTCGGAGGAAGAAATTCACTTTGTAGACCACAAAATGTGGTAATATTTATTAATGTAGATACAAAAGTATACGATAAGACATAGAGTATTTACAGGAAAAAATATTGAAAATATATCGAACAGTTCTCGTCTGTATACAGATACGTATGTGTTTGTTGAAAAAGATCTTGATGCAATGATGAAGGAACTCGTAGTAAAATTGATTTAAGTTGGACTGAATGCTGACGAACACAGATGTACAATCGAGTTATTTGTCTCAGGTTACTGTTTCTGGGGAGTACAGTGAAGTAACGATGAAGAAGCGCACAAAGGTAGCGAGGTGCAACTAAGGCGCTACGTAGTTACAAGCTTGCTATCTGCATGGACCTTGTGTAAAAGTTGGTGTTAACAACTTCTGAATTTCAATGTTTTTGGAGGGCTATCTTTGAATTTACTTTCAGATAGTAACCGGGCACATTGAACGCGTGGATGGAGGTGCTTCTTTCTTTCCCTCTCGCGTTACCTACATACAGGGTCACCCAGCAGAAATTTACCCTTTCCATATGCTAATAAAACAAAAACTAAAAACACTATGACGCTGAAATTCGTTTATTTAAAAGAAAAACATTTTCATTATATACTGAAACTGTGTTTTGAGTATGAAGTGTATCTGTTTTAATTGTAAGCAGAAGCTTTTTATCTGATATTGGCCAAGACGAATTTTGAAAGTTTATACGATACCAGTAATGACGATATTTTCAGGCAGCTGGTTACAGACTCCGACAATTTCTATTAAAAAAGTTCAGAGCTACAAGTATCCGGAAGCTTTTCATCATTAGTTTCTGGCTATTATATATTGTTCGTACATTATTGTCTCTGTCCTAATGCCCTTCCGGGGTAACATCGTTAAAGCCATAAAGACACTTATAGGCCCCGACTAGTTGTTTTTGCAGTCGCCTTTGATGAATTTAGCAGATGTGCAATTCTGGAATCATTTTCGTTGAGCTGGGTCCTCTCGATTCTGTTAATGTCTCGTCGTTGAATACAAAATAAGAGTTGCACTGAATATTTTAATGCGGTCGGGCTAGCATTTGATATAGGTGTATTATTTATACAGTAGCGACACCCAAATAATAAGGATATCATGAACAGCTGCTGTGATTCATATAGTGGACTTTGTTGATCGGTAGCGTTCATTGCTAAAATTGCACATGTATTTACGATTATTTTACGGATGTCATCAGGAAACTATTTTTGGAAGTACAAAATTATTTTCATGTTTCAAATTTAATATGTTTTTGTGCATGATGGCTTTGTGTTCATATGCATTAAAATTCAGAGTGTCGTGGTTGTTTCTAATCTCGACTTCATAAAAAATGTTCCCTAGTATAACTCTTGTTTTTGAGATTCTCTCAAATGAATTAATATGCATTGGTTTTGTACTACAAGCCATTCTCACAGACCCATCTGTATTTACAGTCCAAGTACTGCAGCAGCTCGAAATGCTCAAGTAGCGACTTCACATGCCCGCCTACGAAAGACAATCTGTGCAACCAAAATGGAAGATGCGTCTGTGGAGAATGCAAATGCAACGAAGACTATACAGGCGCTGCGTGTGATTGTTCTAAGTTAACTGACATGTGTGAAACAGGTAAGAGAGAGAGTTAGAGAGACTCAACATTGTTCCTGTAAAATATATTTATACGGTGGCTACAAAATATCTGAAGGAATAGACCAGTGTTTCTCAACATTTTTTCAATCACCGTCGACTTGGGACACTATTTGACTTTCCACCGTCCTTAATGATTACATTACTGTATATTATACAGTAATATACGCCCCTCCCATTCAAGGCACACCCTCCTACCGCCTCCTTGCATTTCCTCACGACCCCAGGGGGGCGGTACGGACCACTTTGAGAAACGCTGGTGTAGACTATCATCTATTTGAATAGTTTAAAACGGTCTCCATTTTTATAGTTTGAGAACGTCAGATTGAAACTGTTGCCTGCTGATTCAAAAGTTGGGTTTCACTTTGATCAGTTTTGCAGGTTAAGGGCATGGACGCTAATAAATTATTTACTTTCATTTACTTGGTGGAACACATAGGATGCGGCTAGAAGTCTCTCAGGAAAACAATTAAATAAACTAATTCTTAGCAACCCTGACTTTTAATTATTGTGTCGAGTCAGGGTTCAAGTTGTGCAATTCTATTTAAATGAGACGTTAGAGTTAATACTTTTAATTCTTTTCTCTCAGATGTAAATGGAACGATTTGTTCGGGCAACGGCAATTGCCAGTGCAACAAATGCATTTGCGATAAGAAAGATGGACAATTTTGGTACTTCGGCGACCACTGTGAAAAGTGCAGAGTAAGTTATTAATAAGAAATTGTAGTATTTCCTCATGTTACTCATGACCATAAAATAATTGGCGGCTGTTCCAACAACAAATTTCGACGAGCAGCTTTTACGGAAGCTCAATGACACTGTTCACGGATCTCCAATCTGTCCTTAAATCTTTGACGTCAGACTGTAGCATTGCCTCAATTGCAATAAAATTAATGTGTGATAAATCGGTTGTCTTAAAAAAATATTTACATGTACGTTGTGTCCATCAGTGTATAATTTGTAAGCCCATGATTTGAGATGAAGATGTAGGAATATTAGGGTAAAGATTCAATAAGATATACGTAATTAGTACATCAATTTTTAATGTGATATTTAGGTATAAGAATTTAAATGAAATGCCTTCTATAAATGCAAAGTGTATCGCATTAAGAATCTCAAATTTTGTTCCTCAGTGTGAAACAATTCTAATTTCATTTGACCAGAAGTCCTTGACCAACAAGGGAGCTCTGACATGATTATATGAATTAATTAATTAACATATGCCTGGATTAGCCTCGACATATGAATGAATAATAGCGTATTAGAGCTCTGGCATGAACGAATGAATAATTTCGCAAGAAACACCTGGTGCTTCAGTAAGAAAGAAGTTTATCATTGTTCGTCCTCTGCTCTCGGTATTGTTTTAATTATTTTATACTCTAGTGCATCAGTCCGTGTTTATGGCACACCATCCGACCGGCGTTGAAGCACCTCTATTTTTTTTATCGTCATTTCAGTATTTGATTCGAGCGTATGAAGTTACATTGATTCAATGCAGCTAGTTTGTTTTTCATTCCTATTTAATGGAACGGTAATTGTGCCACAAATATTAAGCATTCTCAAGTAGCGACTGAATAAACATTCCAAAATCTACCTGCGAAAATCAGCTATTCAACAATTATTTGTCATGTGTATCCTAGTGGTTAATAGTTGATGAAAAAAACGAGCATGATGAATGTCCACCGTTGTGTGGCAGTTTGTACCGTGAAGTTAAACAGATCCTTATTAACATTAACCTTATGGATAACCCTGAACTATCATAATTAAATACGCCACTCCCATCTTTTTATTCCCCTCTTCTATCTCTCTTCGTTTTATCTCTTCTCTTCTGCCACACCCTGCACTAAACTTTCCTAAACAGGAAGGCTTCAGAAGAGAAAGAATCTCCTCTTTATTAAGGCTTCAAACTGCAAGGGTATTTGTGTATTGATATCCCTAGAAGAAACATTTTTACGAGTATCATCATTGTTCATAGTGGAAACATCAACGGTACGTGTGGTATCAGTGATATCATTAAAATTAATTTCTCATTTCATTGAATAATAGCTTTCAAACGTAACCTCCGTCCTTAACAGCAGCGAGGATTTCTATTTACCCTTTAGCGACCAATTTGTTTTTCTAGTTTCTACATTTAAGCTCACAAAGACCGTCTGTACACTGATGCAATGAAGCATGCTGAGAGCCAGGCAGCCAAAAGAACGACGCTGTAACATGCCGAAGCGTTCAAACCTAGTAGCAACCTCATATTGCTCACTGTTTAATTATTAGAACAATTCTCCCAAAGACCGTGAAAGGCGACCGAATAGTCCACTTGGTCGCTAAAGGTTTAATTCTAGCATGGCTCCCCGCGCTGCTCAGACCTCATTTTCTTACAGACATGCGGTAACCTGTGCAGTGGAGAAAACAGCCTCACCGTCTGCGTCAAGTATCACTGGCGCGAGAACGTCACCGACTTCAAGCTGACCGACGTCAATGTGGACCAGTACCGCAAGTCTTGCAAGCTTGACGTCGAATACCGTGTTGTATCTGGTGAGTTATGTGTTGTTTCTGGTGAAAACCGTGTTGTAAGTGGTGAATACCGTGTTGTAAGTGGTGAATACCATGTTGTATCTGGTGAATACCGTGTTGTATCTGGTGAGTTCTGTGTTGTTTCTGGTGAATACCGTGTTGTTTATGGTGAAAACCGTGTTGTAAGTGGTGAATACCGTGTTGTAAGTGGTGAATACCGTGTTGTATCTGGTGAGTTCTGTGTTGTTTCTGGTGAATACCGTGTTGTTTATGGTGAAAACCGAGTTGTAAGTGGTAAATACCGTGTTGTATCTGGTGGGTTCTGTGTTGTTTCTGGTGACTACCGTGTTGTAAGTGATAGGTAACGTGTTATGTCTGATGAGTATCTTAACAGAAGTTCCTAGACAGATTTACAATGAAATTTCAGAAAGAAAATTCTAGCACCGTTTGCAGAATGTTTGTATTACTTTTGTGTTACTGAGATTACTTGTTGCATCAGAGCGTCTTGGAACGTCATCATCAGTGTTGTTTGTTCACCGGAAAGCCAGACTAAAATATGATTAACATGTTAATCACATAAAGCACATTTTCATTCTTATCTGAATGGACTATTCTCTTGTTAATCCTAAAATCCGAAGACTTTTCTTTTTGTCTTATGTAGGAATACTTCTGATGGCAAATTATTATGAAACTACAGAGGAAGCTTTTAAGAAGGAGATTTTCCCCATCACTGGCTTATAACCGGTGGAGCAAACGTCACCTTAGACTTTTAAATATTAATAAAATGAAACCTGATGGAGTCTCAAAAATGTGTATCATGTTAAATGAAAGAATTTTTTTTTAAAGTTTTGTTACGTATCTAGCACACTGATGTAGAGAATGTTGTGTACTGAAAAAAATACTATTATCATGTGATTTAAAATGACGAAATGTTGCAAGAAACAGCATGAATGAATGGTGGAGACTTATTTAAAACCTAATGGATCTTTAGTTAAAGGGCAGAGGAACTTCATAGCATTTAATCAACGGATCTCAATCAGTGTTCAACATGAACGCTGAATTGGTGTGTCAGAGCGTTCGTTAATTATCAGCTGTAGACCAGGATCATCTGACTCTTGAAATCATTGCAATAATGCAATGTCTGAAAGGACTTGTCCGATGATTAAATGTTGTCATGAAGTTTCTATGTACTCCAACTAAAGATTCATTTTGTTTTAAATATCTTTCCACTATTCTTGTTCGCTGCTTCTCGAAGTTTATCGTCATTTTGGAAAACTTTATAATAATAATGTTTTTGAGTAAAAAACATTCTCTGCATCAGTATACTAGATACTTGAAAAAACTCACAAACTTCCTTTTTTATTTAATATGTGTAAAACCTTTTTAATGAATTAAAACTTTTTAATTAATTAATCATTTTTCATTATTTTAAAAAGAGTGAAGCGACCTTTGCTGCATTCGTTAATAACTATAGTTTATAAAATATTTGGAGATCAAGTCAAGCATTTTGTATAAATGCAATTCTGAATATTTTCGTAATCCTAACTTTAATAGTTTCCAAAGGCTGCTACATCTTTGGATACATATACTGATTTAAAGCCATATAACACCATGGCATCGAATTCGTTCGATATTCTTGAAAATGATACGCAAATGAAAAATAACTTTACTGTTTTTTTAATTTCGTGAACTGTATTTGTTCATTTCTTCCAAATTACCACAGATAATAGGAATATTTGCCAAAATGTCTACTTTTATTGTCCCCGTAGTATTTTTCATTGATTTTACTTAAGTGTATAAAAATTATGCAATTCATGATCGTTTCTTTCATGTCACATCCACAAACGACTGTTCATAAAAGTGGGTGTGTATTCGAGGTTTTTTCCAACCTAAATGCTTTGGGAGAACGCTAGACTCCGTCAGTAATTGTGTCCATAATATCTGGAGCTTCAAGTTGTATAATAATAAGAGTTACCAGCCTTCGACTAATCGCAGGACTCAGTCGCAAAAAGTAAAACATTTTGGAAATTGTAACTTTCTTTTGTAGACGTGAGTTCTAACGTACATTATTTTCACCACATGAGTGATAGATTTTTCTTTCCAGATCTTGAAGTTAACGATTTGTTGAGCCACGTGAGTGAATGCGTGGCCAAGGACGACAAAGAGAAATGCGAGAAAATATTTTGGTACGACCAGCCCACAGAGGAGCAGAATTACATCGTCTACTACACATCTGCTCCAGCAGAGTGTCCTGGCACGAGTTTGTGTGAGTGATGTTTAGGACTCCTGGTGCCACTTGCTGGGTAGATGGCAGCAGGGTCACACCAGGGTCTCATTATCTTCCTACTGCATGCTGATATCACTAAGGACTTAATAAGCGAACTAATGTGTCTGACGTAAAACGTGTTCGCGCAAAATCAATTTGGGGTCAGCGTTTTTTGTCGTCCATTTTAGATCTTGTCATTTTTCATCAAAGTCATCGGTTACAAAAAGATATAAAAGTATGATATCCTTTCTTCCTCTGTTGTAGATATGAAACTAACTGAAATAAAATGACATTACACTTCTTACGTAAATATAAATACAATAGTAATACATTCACTACGTGCAAAGGCATTAGCACATTGTGCTGTTTGGGATTAGATTTCTCTTAAGATGTGCAACGTAGAATTGAATGACTTCTTGAAACGTGACAACAACGCCTGAGCTCACCATTAGGCATCCCACTAAAGCATTGATCTAAATGGTCACGTTGAATGTTGCCGAATGAATTCTATAGTATAGTTAACAAATATATTTTGTATTTATCACCTGTACCTAGGTCTTTCGCTATCCCGCCAATATAATGATAAGTTCTGAACGATATGCTAGTGTGAAAGAGAGGGTTGTGTTCAAAGTGATTGTATTCAGTATTTGGTAGATGCCTGAAGTATTTTCGATCTGGAGCTGCCTATCCTGAAAACCATGCAAAAACTTGCAATTTTTACTTTATCATCATTTATTTGGAATAAGGAAATGATTTAAAGTTTATCAATTTGGAAAAGTTGAATTTAAGATGTATGTACTTGTTGGAAAATCGAATATTAAATTAATTCCATGCATCTTCTGTGACATGTTGTTCATGTCCAAGAGTTTCCACTTGGAGTTTATCGTCTTTTTCCATGTTTAGAAGAGACATAATTTTCTTTCTTCTGACAATGACGTGCTCTACTTTTGTGAATCTTTTTTATTCCAGCATCTCTTCCTTTCCTCGTATCCTGAACATTAACTGTTTTTTAACACTTTCACAGTCACCCTCAGTTTCTAATTCTGAAACATGACGACTATAGCTGAAAGTGAGCGTGAAAGTGTTGTCATAATGGATAACTGATCTCTAAGCTTGAACTTGTTAAACGTAGATTGATTGATCAGAATGGGTGTTGAGACAAATCTGTCTTTGAGTGCTCACATTCACCCTGAAACTGAAGTAAGTGTTGGATCTAAAACCGAGTACTGTTGTGACGATTAATTTTTACTTGCACTTTCATTCCATTCACTGACGTTTCATATAAAAAATTGGTACTCCACAGACCTCATCATTGGAGCAGGTGTCGTTACTGCCATCATACTCACAGCACTCATAGGCGTGCTGTCGTGGCTGGGCTACCGCTACTACCTCAACAAAATGGAAGTTCAAGAATTCCAAAGAAATTTAGAAAAAGACGCCCTGAAAGTTTTTGTGAGTTCCAACATGGATCATGGTTTTGTGTTTTCCTGTAAACGTAACGCTTATTACAATATTAACAGCGTAATCTTTTGATAGTGATTCTTACTTATAACTTTGCTTTTGCTTAAATTATTTGCTTCATGTATCGACTTGGAATCATGTTTTTAAAATCATTTTATACACATAGGATTTGATACCCTCATTTTACGATTTATAGTATGTCGTAGTTAAGATTCCATTTTAAATACTGCTTACTTTAATTACTTCTGTGATATCTTATGTACACAATCCAGACTTCACATTATCAATATTATTCGATTAATTTTATTTTGTTTTCGAAATTTTTTGCTAATTTTTTGCACATATAAGACAAAATTTTAAGCATTAATTTAATGAAAGCTAAAAGAGACGGAACCAGAAGAGCATTTAGTTTTCAGCTACAATGTTTTTCAAATCTGTTAATCTGAAAAATATACACTTATAAAAGCGAAGTATAGCGTGCAAAGGAGCTTTTAAAATGAATTCCTGTAAACAAATTATATATCATCTCCTAAACAATTTTATTAAAAAGTATCAAGGTGCGTCACTGCTTTATTGAGAAATGATGGAGGTTTCATAAACTATTTTCAACTTTGTGAACCCACATAATAACTCCAGGATAATGAACAAAGTTCTTAATGATCATTTTAGATTTTGTTCACATGTACAGATGATCATGTTCTTATTAAGCGTACATCAGATGGAAGCCTTGGTGAAGGACAAGAAAAAATGTTTTGAAAATCAGCGTTAGATTTTTTAATATGTATCAAGAACTTATCTCAATCTCAAAAATTTAAGGAATTTCGTTATTGTTTTCATTTAAAAAAGTAGTCACTGAAATATATTTGAAATGGGAAACAGTAAACAGAATATAAAAATATCGAATATACGACAGAAAATTGATTTATATTCCGGATGACTCTTGATGTCGATTTTCTCTTGAAAGTACTGAAGGTCTTTGAAGTTTGAAAGTAGTGAAAAACTGGGTGTACCTTATGCTCTATGTTAGAGTTACATTTGTTTTACTTCTACTGGAAATTCAACTCATTCTTCTATTCACACATCATAAATAAAAAAATCCTCTATTTGCTGTTCGCAATATGAAAGATTCTGAATAATTTTTCTGTGACTCAGTAAGGTGATATGAAAGTAAGGTAATTTGTACGTTGTTTATGTTAATAATGTTCATTTTTTTCTTACTTTTCAGTCAAATCCCGAATACTATGATCCGACCCAGAGAATCGCTAACCCGACTTATCAAGCTAACAATGGACAAGAAACTAGCAGTCTGTGAACTGCTGGTGGCATCCTTCACATTTCATGTCTGGAGAGTGGCCCTAACCAAGAAGGCGAGTCACGAGTAGAAGGAGAATAATTGAAATTCAAAGTAAATTTGCCTTATTTTGACATCCAGGAGAGGATGGAGTTACTTAGTGGTTGAGGTGTACTATCTTGATAACGACTGATTTTGATTGATGCATTTTGGTTTTGTTGTCGATATATTGAATTAAGAAATATTTTTGAATAGCAGGTATAACTTATATCGTTATAATTGTTAGCTATTTATATACTCCTCTACAGGATATGACATTTTTACCTGAAACGGTTGAAAAGATGATGCATTCTTTTGAGTTCATACATTTCCCAGCATATGAGAATTACACTCCAGCTTCTGTTATTCCCTTAACACATCTGTGAAACAGAAATATTATCAGCTTTGTACAGGAAGCTACCAGTCCAGCACACAAAGCATCACTTGTCTGTACTGCATTGAGTTGGTTTTCGTGGCTGTTGGAGGTTGGCAGTAACATACTGAATAATTAAACTATGTTGCAATAATCTAAGTTATCATTTCGGTGATAACTGAACAATTTCGTTAGAAGTTAAGTTCATAGATACTGTTGTACGCTTCCCTAAGCACTTATAAATTGTAAAATAAACCTGTTTAATATGATTAGAACGATAAAAAAGTACGTTTTGCTCCTCTTGAACGTTTGCTCTCTGTTATTTTTCTTAGCATAATATTTTTCAATTTCTAATATGCTGGTAGAATATTAAGGAGAAGTTTTTTTCCTGTGTGTGTAGTACAACTATACAGGAAAATAATCGCATAATGTCAGCCAATAATAGACTTTCTTCCATCAGAAAAGTGTTCAAGATTAGAGTAGTCATAAGAAGATCATAATACAATATAATGTTAGATACATTCATCTTCAATTATGCATCACACAAGTACTCTTAATTTTTTTTACGTTTGTGCTTCGCAAATACCATGAAAACACTTTGTGGCGTTCATTTTACCTAAAACCAACTGAAAAATTTTGGATACATCGCAATTATTTCCTTGATATCTTTATTATATTGGACATCGTATCACTCCAACGAAAAACTTGAAGATAAACCGGGCTTCTGTCGTTAGGTGTTTATTAAAAACAAATACCAGAACTTGAATGGGAACCAAAAATTGAGATTTTGAGCAGCACTTAGACTTGCACACGCGGCACGCATAAAGAATTGTGAAAAATAAAGGAATAGTACGCTAAAGGATATAAAATAAAGAAGAAGAAATTGAAAAAAGAAAACTGCAAATAGTACTGCAATGAGTTTTACTAAAATAATTACGGCTTTGATTAGGTATTAAAATACGCAATTTATCAATTTTTGAACAATCAATATAGAGATAAAAAGAAAGCACGACATGAGAACTAGATGACTGCTAGCGAAGTTTGTATTAAATACGTAACACAAGCAAACGGGCGAACTTTAAAGATTAAAAATGTAATACGACACATAACTACCAATTATATATACATATATTTTAACTCGTACATAAGTCATAAATTTTAACACATTCAACGTCATGCATTATATTTTAAAACAGTACGATATGCAAAGACTAAGAACTAATTTCTCAAATAGTTTTCAGAACATTAATGCTGGAATGTTTTTCCCAATGTGCATCTATTGTTTCCGACCAGAAAGAGTATTTTCTACAGGAGGAATCGATGGTACATGAATCCTTCGTTCATAAATCGGTTTCAACTGGCGAGGTAGCCTTATTAATTATTTATAGAATCGGTACAGCTGCATAAAAATTGTATCATCTATGAACGTATCGTCTATGAATAAAAAAATCCTATCACTATTTTCACATCGAGCTCAGTGAATGTTTTGGGAAAGACTATGTCAGGATAATTTTCAATTATTTCATACGTATATTTCTACGGGGGATAACTCACAATTGATACTTCACATTTTCTTTCCCTTGAATCTTGCCATCTTGCAACAATTTTTCAGTTTTTTTAATATTTTCACGACCAGTGTATGTACTACTGCTTCAAAATATATTAAAAAATCTAACATATCAGGTTTCCTTTTCAGAAAAATATCTGTTAACTTGCTTTTTCAGCCTTACTGTGTTCAGTGAAATCTCACTTTGGACATTGGAAAAAAATGAAAACTAGGAGTCCGAGTTGGGAAAAATAGGAACTAGGTTTTGCGAATGCGAGGCTGTAGCCACGAGAGAGCTACAGGACGCTAGGGCACTTGCGTTGAATAACAAACCAGCATTCCTTGACAGATAAAATTTACATCAGCTTCGCTGCGGTCAGCCCTCGGATGCATCGAAAGCAAACAAATTTTGCTCGCAGCTGCCTGAACTTGGACTTTACCTTTGGTAAAATGTGTTCCAATTTGTACAAGATTATACGATGCATCTCATATGTTTAGTAGTAAAATGACTGACGTATATTAGCTTGTCCGGAAAGTACTCGTGTTTCTTCACAATTATAAGCCATGGATCATTTAACCCTTTAGCGACGAATTTATTTTTCTAGTTTCTACGTTTAAGCTCACAAAGACCGTCTGTACACTGATGCAATGAAGCACGCTGAGAGCCAGGCAGCCAAAATAACGACGCTGTAACATGCCGAAGCGTTCAAACCTAGTAGCAACCTCATATTGCTCACATATAATATAATTTTAACATAATTAGCATTTTTTCTGATGTTCCCCGTGAGTGCCATACGGCGGTAGAGGGTTAATGACGCTTATTCCAAGGTCATATGGATTGTTGAAAATGAATACATCAGCGTAGCATCTCACCTCACAGGTAATGCATTATGTATAGATTATTTTTGCAATTCAACCCATGGAAAAGAAAAGCTATACACAAGGACACATTGTCCATTCCTTACAGTTAAAAATTTAGAAAGAAACGGGCCTGTTCAAAAGCAATGGAAAGCGTTGGTAAAATGCATCCACATGCCGTAACTAATAATATTTCATTGTTTAACACGTTACCTCCGATTGCCTGATTGGTGTAAAACTTCACTTTGTACGCATAGTCACTAGAAGGATCTGAAAAAATTACAGAACCTAACCTAAGTGGTACACATACGTACCACTTCGGAGTCAACGTGTTAAAAAGGGAGATGTCATCCTATCCTATTTATCTTCTATAAATCACGGCTTTTTAACAGACTCATGGCATCCACGTCAAAGAAGCAACTGCTCAAATTGTAAATAATCAATTTTTCGCACCTTTTTGTATTTTTATACAGGAATTTTTACCTATGCGCATAACCTTTTGAACATCTGAAAGGTCTTTTTCATCTAATATGAACGCATACGTGACCACTGATAATACGCACACAATAGTTTTATTCGTTTAGTTACAATAAATTATCAGAAATGAATTGTGTGTATTAATTCAGTTTGGACAATTCACCATAATTTTTAGATATCAATATTTTACTACGTTTTTTCCCCCAATATTATTTCAACTATCGGAAAATACTCGTCGCAATCAATCTGATGATTTTTTTATTGACCATCGAAATGAGGAAAACAAGAAGTAAGAAACAGGCGATTACGTCGTCATTATCGTATTTAGAAGCAACAGGATTAGTTTAGGTTTTTGATGCTTATTTCAGATTGCAAGTGAACGTACAGGTCGTCTTTTATTATTTGACTGTTTTAGATCAGAGAAACCGTCTCATATGCCCTTGTTTTCTCAGAGTTACTAAAAATTAATTTGTTTTTCTTCTTCGGTATATCATTCAGGCTTTAAAGTCTAAAATAACTTCTATCATATATGATCCAAGGTTTAAAAGTCGACGTTCCAATTCGATTCGATTTGTAGTAGTTCATGAAGACTTCAATTTAAAGTTTCTAACATGGGAAACACTCGCTGTTATTTTAAGTAAATTTCCAATGTAAACTTGCATAAATGATTATTTAACCATAAAAATCTCATCCTCAATTATTTATTCTCATCCTAAAATCTCACGTCCGACATTTTTTCGGAGACTTCAGGAGCTCAGACAACGAGTGTAATGCTCTGAAGTTCTTCAAGACACACAATGATGACCTCGAGAAGTTCAATGGAGAGATGGACAGCCTTGGGGGCAGACACGCAGTTGCCTCCACATCGGCACACGCAATAAATGAAGTTGGACCAAGAGAGACTCTTACTGTCGTGAAGGGGCATTCTTCTGAGCACCAACTCGAGCCAATAAATGAACTTCAAATTAGATTTAGATTGGAATTTGAGCTAGCTGTGTACTGGGACAACAGGACCTAGATGTAAGAGATTTCTTGGAAGACAACAAGCGCTACCAATTTTCATTGTGTATTTGTCTTGTGGTAATGCCAACCAACAGGCCGGTAAAATCTTAATTTCGTTCCAACTTTTACTATCTTGACATGATTTTATCTCCATTCTTTAAAACGTAGCGTACTACCGAATTATTAGGTGGACTTCGTTCCACAGATAAAAAAGTATTATTTTAACAAAATGTCTTCAAATGAGCTGGTTCTCTTATTTCAGCTTTGAACATGAAATAGAAGATGAAAAAAAATATTCACAAATTCAGCGCCGGCAGAATTTGCCTTTATTATATAATGAAATTCCCACTCATGTTTCCTTGCTAAACTAGCTTCAGTTTCTTCCGAGTGTCAGTTTGAAGAATTCTCCAGGGAAAAATGTAGGCTAATTTGTTGATTTCTTTGAACTACCGGATTTACAATGAGTTCATAGGCATGGAAGTAAGTAGAACAATTGGCCTGCATGTATCAGACAACTAAGATGATGACACAGGACGCTATTCATAGTGAGACTTGGATTTGTGACGGGAAGCACACAGACTCGGCGGTTGCAACACATTAATTTCAGATGGAATTCATTCTGCCTGCAAGGTTTGTGTTACTATTTCTATTTTAATGACTGTTTTCGTGTTTATATTATTAAATTTAGTGATACTACTACCTATAATTTATTATAGTTGATGGATGGTAATTCTGCAAAGGTACAAAAAAGTCTTAACAACCTATATGCAATGATATACAGAAAATTTATTTCCATCACTCACGGCATGCGTAAACTAGATTTTCACAAGCTCTATTTTTTACACGATACAAAACTGTTATCAGGCGTTAACTCTACTGTCACGGTAATGGTGTCCACCTGAAGTTACGATTAAAGTAGTGATCGCTGAACAAGCTGAGCGTAATCATCACAAATCCTTTTATCCGACACCATTAGTGCGATTAATAAACTTCCACGTTTTCTTTGCTTGGTGCCAGCGTATCACACAACTCCGTAGCGTTTCTGTCCCTCACTGTGAGTACGCAGTAAGTATACACGGCACATTATCTCATAATTTTTTGCTTTGATTGCTTCCTATGACTAGTTACTTAACATTAACGTCGAAACTCGCGAATTTACTTCTCTAGCTCTCCTATTTAGTTAACTTTAACAACTTAATTTTCCCAGAGCTTTTAACACTTTCTTGTCCGTATCAACTTTTATTTAGTTCGCGTGTATTAAAGTCAACTTCGTAGTTTTTAAAACCATTTCATATTTTGAGTTCATCTAAACTCCTACGTTCATTTTTCAATTTCATTCAACAAAATTACTTCTTCCTGTAGGAAATATTTTTGGTAGCGCCAAAATTCTTCTGACGGGCCGCTGCTGCTGCTACTTCTCAATTTGCACTAACTTCCACTTGCTTGGAATGTATACAAGAATTGAATTAAGCTCTTGAGCTCTGCAGCCGAAAAATTGCATTTGAAACGCTGGATAAAGTCGCAACAACGACGACGACTTGCTCCACACAGCGCTCGCCACCAGTCTCGGAATTGGGGCTCTTGATGACACAAAAATTTAATTTCCGAAGAGTCAGTCACTGAAATAAAAACAATACAAGAAGAAAAATGATGTGAGGCTGAAAGTCTCTGACATTCAATAGATTTGATTCTGAAGTTTAGGTTTAAAACTGTCTTTCCAAGGCTGATAACGCGAAGTTGTTGAAAGGATTTCATCTTTTAAAATATTTCTCAATGTTATAATTGTGTAGATATTCTCGTTTAAGTAGTAGTGTCATTACATTCTGTTTAGATACTACAGGAACTATAGTAATCTGTATCTTTCTAAATAAATTTAAGTTTCTATGACTATAAATATTCACATATTTCGTAAATGTAAATAGATTCGCGCACTGTTCAATGGGAATATTTTAAACCAAATAGCTGTTGAGTGTTGACAAATATCTAATTTGTATGCAAATATTCATCACTATTTACTATCTGATGCAGAATAATCCAAGTAGATCAAGGTTCCTTTGAGGTAATAAGTAAATCTTGAACAAGAGGCAACAGGCAACTGACGTCTCAACCGAAAGCTAACTGGTTAATTCAATTTGCATGTTGTCATTAATTGAAGAGGGACTTGCATTTCAATTGATTAACTTGCCCTATATTTTTCAATGCCTGCTAGGGGTTTATGGGTAGAAAAAAATTCTAACTTATGTGAGTACCACCGCGAATATTACTTAAAATTTACAGTTTCAGATTAATCCCGATAGTATAAAAGTACACAAAATATTGCAGGTACGATACCAACACTTGCAGTGCTTTGCCGCCACAACGGTCATGAGGTAAGAACTTGTTGTGTTATTGATGTGCATCATGAAAAACCCTACTGCTCATCAAAGAAAAAATGAATTGGAACGAAGAGCTAACTTGTTCATTTTATCTTTACAGATCTGGAACAATTGTGTTCAATACATTTTCAAAACATTGGTTTTTGCTCCTAATTACAAATTTTTCTAATTATAGTATTTTCGAATAAGGTAGTGCTCAAAACTAGCCTACCGCTGCTACTTTTTTCCTGACGTTTAGAACATCTCATAGGCGTCATAGAATACACTTACGAGGTAAAGAACGATCCTCCTAAGACGTAATTATTGTGCGTTGAGAAATGGCGGTCCGTTTTTCCACCGAAGAAACTAGCTTTTTCCGGAACATCGAGTCAAGAACTACTGAGAAGTCCTTGTGGTTGTGAGTACGTTCTTTAAAAAATCTGAATCTTCCCCTTCTCCTAGAAGTTGTGCTAGGAATTAATTAATGGAGCTTTCATTTCATCAAAGCTTCGGATCGTGTTTGAAGAACACAAAGTTTTCATGCGGTCTCTGTAGTCTGTGTACAGCGTTGCTTACTCACTATTTAAAGTATACAATCTCACCTGTATTATGAATATTACAATGAATTCATGAATAAGCTTTTGGAGCTAGAGCAAGAATATTTTCATATGATATTACTAACAATTGTTATAATAATAACAATAATAATAAATTGGAAAAACTTTCTTCCTCCAGGTCAAACAAAACACTATGGATGAGGTAGCCTAACGTGCGTAATATTTTGCTTATTCATATGTTTAACAATTTAGATGGTAAAACAGAAGCGGAGGAACATATTTTTGATGCATAAATTATTGATAGTACTCCGCTGTCTCCTTTTAATAAGCCGAATTTACACGCTGGGGGTGTTAAAATTCAAGTTACTCGACGATGTCTTCTTCAAATTCACTCCGTTTTCCGTTGAGGTTGCATTATTGCATAATGATCTAACGTCTTAATAAAATTTACATACGATCTTCACGCATATTTTTGAGAGCATCTTAAGGAAATATTTCCCCTGTCTCCTGCTCAAGACGAAAGAGTATTACCTAATTCGCCTGCGGCCGCGCGTCCCGTAGAGACAAGAAGGTTTCGAGTTACCCTTTAAAGAAGCCCTGACGGGGGCGGAGAAGTGAGGTCCTTGTGTTCTGAGGGTCGGTGTCGCCTATTCAGTGCTTGCCTCTTACGGGAACCCAAGAGCCCCCTTTATGAAGGACTCGATAGCCCTCAACGCAGGACCCAAGTCTTTGATAAAAGCCAAAAGGAGCACCAAACGTGACACCCGACACTCTTTAAAGCTGGATGCTAACTCCAGGGAGTAATATTCTTGGTTTCATAGCAAGTCTTAATTATTAAATGTAACACTAACTCGACGTGAAGGAGGTTTTACTCTCGAGCAAGGAGATTCATTTCAATCTAGAGTACTAATTTGGAAGGTGGCTCTTGAATGTGCGTTCAACGAGGGTTTGAGGGTGAACAAATGAAACCCTTATGCCAGACATTTCTAGTTTTCATTACTTTACTGATGTGATTGAAGAAAAAGTTTTCGGGTCGTTTAGTGTCTAATTAGTCCAGTACGTGTACGTAGGTAGCGATAACAAATTATATTATTATTTTTAATTCATTACTTGATAAATATTCCTTTTGAAAACGTAATGATGAGAAAAAATGTTAAATGATACTCATGGTTAGGCAGGTATGAAAAAAGTGAAACAATTAAAGCTTACAAACTAAACTCTGAGGTACTGATTTCAGGAAAGTGATGCTGCATTTATTTAATAGGAGTATCATTTTTCAGGAATACAACACAGACACAGATATGTTACTGTGCAAATCAATTAAATTCTAAGTACAATTTTTTATCTCGCTGATAAATATCAGCTAGTGTTAATATCGTTCATTTTTTATGAAATAAGTTTGATGGTCTTAAAAATCCTAAGTAGACTTGGGCAGGAGCGTTCAGCTGTCAAAAATTGGTCTCTGGATAACCTAGAGGGGTCTGAATAATTTTCTTTCGAAGGCCAATAACACCACGCTAAAAGATAAGGCTTCTTCCAACAAACGAATTTAATATGAATTCCCAATCTGACAATTCTCGCCTATCGCATTTCCTTTAGGGAATTTTTGACAGTTCGGGGAAGCATTTTAAAGTGACCTCTTGCCTCGAGGGTGCTGCAATATTGACTTGAACTTTTCAGGACGTCAAATGCGTAGCAAAAACTCAAAAAGAGACAGCAAAAAATCCGTTAGAGTTCATAATGCGACGAGGGCATGACACATTGTAATTTAAAGTTCGTACATTTAACACAATGTCATTTCTAAATAGGAGATGATAAGAAACATCCTTGTTGCTTTGAGACAATTGAAACAAAAATGATCTCATATTAAAAATTTGAAGGAGCTTGAAGCAACAATTCAGCATCTTCTAAGAAAAATTAAAAGATTTCGGAAACGCTGCTTTTAAAACTGCATGAGTCTTTTTATATTTTATTCCCAGCACTTTTCTGCTGCCCACATTTGTATATCTGTGATCTAAATCGTCCATGGCTCATTTAGAGTCAGCAGGATTTTAGGAAGTCAATTTTCACAATTGAGGTGCACGGCAATCCTTTGTCGTCTTCGGACACGAATCCTGATGGAAGAAATCTAGGAAGAGTAGTAGAAGACATTCATCGTCTTGAGGTGGGAGAGCGGGGATCTCCTTTGGCAGAACGGGATGTCCAGGAAGAAAAATGGTCGGATGGGAATCATTTATTGCAAGAGCTCTAAGGAGGAATTCGTCGTGCAAGCATTTAACTGAGTGCAATGGAACTGATTTCGAAGTGCAGTGTGAGTGAATACATTTTCCGCTTCACATATTCATTTTTGTAGTGCATTGTGAGCGAATACATTGTTGTACAATAAGTGAATAGTTTACGATATTTTTTTGATATTTATGTGCTGAATAATGTAGTCTTGAATTCAATCAATGAACGAACTAAAATTAGAAATATTTTTTTGGAGAAATGATTGGTGCGAGCGAAACATTTTTCAATAAAAGATTTGTGATTACCTGCATAAATATAATAGAATTGAATCTTTGCACACGAAGTATCAACAGATGACTAACTGTCGTTAAAAAATCACAACTTTTTAATAATACTGATTCTAAATACTCTGTTTGCATAGCATCGTGAAATGAAAATGTACCTCCGAAATACTTGAAATTGAAAAATTAATTACTGGAAAGTCGATATCGTAATGGCCAGGGTAGTTTTCTTGCATTCGTACGGAGTTCCCCTTCATAGTTGTCATCGTAACGAGTTTCTATGGAGCTTTCGCTGTTTATTTCGAGATTCCCCTCGACATCAAGGTAAAAACTACAAGCTTCCCCTTGGTGAGTGGTAAATAATGCTCAATTTTGTACCACAAGCGTTCAGTTATTCTACAAGTTCCTAGTTCATGCACACGCGAGTAAGCGAAATTTTACCTTCATCGCCAAGAAGGGACTGCGTTTAGGAAGAAGAGAAACACAAGACCCATCTGTATTTTTAACTTTCAATAATTTACGTTAATTCACGAGGCACTTAACCCAAGCTAATTCATTACGAGTTACGCAGGGGTTCATTCTTGATGCAAATTTTCTGAAAGACTAATTGGAACTGAGCAATTTTATAGTCTTTGGATAAAATTCGAATGAGAGATCGGGTGGCTGGTGCCAGACGGAAGATAAATTACAGTTCATGAAAATACAGTAGATTAACGAGGGTTGGCTAGCTGCTTCACTGAATGTTCAGAGCACTTCTTGAATGGGAAGCGTCATGAAAAGTTGGTGTTCTTCTTTAGAAATTGAGATCACACATTCTATTCACTCTACATTCATCATGATGAGTACTACAAACGCACATTTTCTTTTGAGAATGTCAGTTTTTAAGATTTAGTTTTTATCAAAAATACACAAAGCGGTTTATTTAGGAGTCTCGCTGTGATGCAGCAAATATTTTTGAAGCAAACCGGTAGTTAAACTTTAGAACAACTGAAGAACAATTGCTATTTTTAGAAAGGTGAAGGCACATTTCTAACAATATTTTTCAGTTGGATCTTACACGAATGAAGGGAAAAAATTCATTAGTTATATTACAATTGAAACTAAAGATGGTACTAAACTTCACATTACGCTAACAAAAAAAAGCCACCGTAGTCGAGTGGTCTGCGGCCCGTGTTCTGTATCGGGTCTCTGCTTGTGCAGAAAGACTGCGTGCGGGTTCGAAACCCGGCCATGAATACGAGCTGTTTCTCGTTTCACGCCGTGAGCTCGCACTTATCGGTAAGACCTCAACTCCCCACCCATGGACACATCCCAGGATCGTCGCATGGAGCTCACCATCATCCTTACACTAAGAATGTTAACCTTAAGAATTTGAAAAACCAATGTACTAAATGTCTATGTACTGTGTACTTGATTGGAAATAAAGATAAAGATTGTTAATAAGAGTTTGTAAATAATTTCATAATAAAATATGATCAGTAAGTGTTCTGAGTCCAGTCACTTTCACGCACAGGCAAGCCCTCAAGTCCCGGAAGGAACAATAGAATAGAGCACGTTCAGTACGTCTAAATGCTTCACGAAGTTCACACACGCGTCTCACACCTTGTGCTTCATGTGACCGCAATGAAACATGTAGCTATCAAATTACTGAACCAATGTGTCCACAATGGTGTGCTAGCTCTGTACTGCTCCGTATCTCATTTTCTAGCTCGTGATCTAGTATGTCCGCATGAGTGTTTGCTACTTACGAATATCTTGTTGAAAAAGTTTCATGCACCTAGTGGTTATAGTGTATACTCTGAGACTTAAAAATTGTGTGTATAAAGTAGAGAGGAGGCTCGTTTATCGTTTACCCTTGGAAGACATTTTAGAAAACCTGTTCGTTCAGGCAGAAATACGCTCCAAGTTATCTGAATTCGACCACTTACTCCACTGATCATTTGCGGTTTGAACTCAATGCTTTCCATACATGTGCAACCATCAACACTCTTCAAATGGGATTTGCCTGGTGTGTGCCAAGTTGTGCGTCTAACCGTTCTTGATAACTGGCTAAAAACTATGTTTTCAATTTACAGTAAAATTTTTACCTGGAGTCCACTTTGGCGTATGTTTAAAAAGAGAAGTTTTTGGACGCCAAAGCATTGCTATCATCTGCGTAGTGTACAGCTTGAACCACTCAAGTGAAACGATGTATTTTCTTCGTGCGACCTGTTCTTTTGTAAACAGGTAAACCTAATCTTTATTTTGAGATCGCTCTTCTAGCAACAACAAGCAAGAGTTTGTCAAAAGAGACAGTGTTGCTATCCTGAGCTGAATAACTTTTTTTTTTAAATTTCTGACTTAACATTAAAAAATAATGTGAAATAAATTCAGCGGAACAACGAAAAATAAAACTCATAGGACTTGTAATATAAAATATATTCTTATACCGAATGTATAACTAAAATGAATTTATAAATTCAGTTTATTTTTAGAGCAAATTTAGTCTATGGTTAATATCCTAAAAAAAAGTTTTGTTCTAGCGTTATTAGTTACTAGTGACTTATTTTAATAATCAGTGTCACGGTGTGCCCCAGAGCACTCAGTGTGTCTCAATGATCATGTGTCTTTTCGTACGACCGTCTCTTTAAAACTTCTCTTTCAAAATTAGCTTAAATGTGAGTATAGAGAAATCTGTGATATATTTCGATCCACTTAGACTTAGGGCAGAAAATAGGCGCACTAATATTGCTGATGCATTTTCATTGACTTTCCTTTTTCCAACACTTCCTATCCCTTCAGAATTGCGCCATAAAGCATCTGAATTCCCTATTTTAAAATCGATAATACCTCAATTTCAAAGTAATTGGTACTTCTTAAATAACGCCCCTTAGTGGCAGCGAAGAGCGTCCAGCTCTCATGGTCGCCACATACATCATTTGTGCACTAAAATTTGGAGCAATAATTTACAAGGTTGACATGTCGAGCAGACAGCAAAACACGGCTCTACGTTCGGTAATTACTTGAGCCTTGGACCGGCAATGTGTTTACGACTGCTTTCAATTAAATGGAAAGCAGGTCTTTCGAGGACGACTGATAAAAATTACAAGATCCTTGAAGCTGAGCGAATGACAGAGTCCCAGATTGCGTACGGAATTCTACGAACTGACAATTTATCATGCGTAGCTATTGCGATTGGATTAAAAACAGCTGAAACGTTCACCGAAGGATATCTGTTCATATTAATGGAGGGTAGAAAAAGGGCTTAAAATAATACCAGGGGCAGATACATTGTCTAACAGAACAGGACTGACATTGTACAGTACTGAAGGAACTCCAGTTCCTGTAGTTTAGTTTAAAAAATAATGATCTGTTCTGTTGAAAATTTGGTCCTTAGAAGAGGAAAAAATGACAAGAAACCAAGTTCCACTAGAGTCAAAGTTTGTTCACAGTTTCGTATTATAGTATAGTGGGTGGATATTCTTGATAGAATTGGGTAGCAGGAGATCAACTTAGTAGTTTTGATTGATTTTTTTCGAAAATTCAATATTTCTTGATCTAAAATTAAGAGGAAAGCACGGTATGCAGGTGAGTATCGTACGTAGCATATTCAGAGCAATTGCCCCGAACGTGCAACAATGTTATCAATTGTCATCCTAGTTGGCAAGTCAAGTGTTGAATTACATCATAAAGAAAATGTGTTTGGCGCATTTGAAAGAATTAATTCGGCAAATTCATTACAAGAGTAGTATTTTCTATTCAATAGACGAATATTAAAAAATGAGATTCAGAGTAAAATGTGTCGGAAAACTAATTCTTTCAAGTACGCCACCTTTGCAGGCATAGGTGTGCTTGAGCATGCGATGTCGTGGGATGTGTTGAGTAGGGCGAGGGCGAAGGGACTGGGAGATTCCTCCTTCAAAATGGACTTTTAGAGAAATAGCTGCTTCATTGACATAGGATAGTCACGCTTAAGTATGCTGTACAAAGCACTCATTTTTCTAACTCTCTTGATTTTACGAATCGAAATATTTCCGTAATGACACTTCTCATAGATATATAAAATATCCATACCTTAGAATCAAACTGTTTGAATATGAAACTTTAAATGCCTTCGAGCAGCTAGGAGTATATCAGTTAATTTTAGCTTTCTGAGAACAGTCTCAGTAAGGCTGACTCAGAGTAAACACTTTAGTTATGAAGTCTGTTACTGGTTGTCTTATATTTACTGTTGCTCAATGCTTCTACCAGTATTCAATTTCTGAACCATGCTGTCCGATATCTATGCTAGGTTGTGAAAGCTTATGATATTTTTAATAACGTTTGTCTGTGTAGGAGTAAATCCAGGTTTAAAGTTACAAAATTATAAAAATTTGAAGTAATTCTCTCGTTGGGTATTGGAGTGTTAACGGTTACGCTTCTAAATGTTGAAATATGCATTAAGAACCTTTGTGCGTTGTGCAAAGACTTGAAGATTGTGAGGCTGTACAATATAAGTAGTAATAAATATTTATTGTATCAAAATTTAGATTTATTAAGTTAGTTATAGTTTAATGAGACATTTAGAAATTAAAATTTTCATGTGCATTTGTTTTAGATTGCATGGACATTAATGGCTTGGTTAAGATGAACGAGAAACTGTTATTAAATTTCTTAGTTTATTTACTTGAGAGCATAAATGTCACCATAATAATTAATTTAATTGAAGAGGATGATCATCAAATCTTAAGCAAATACAATAATTTCTCATAACTAATGTATCTTACAGCTTATTTTAAGCCAGCAGCACTTGGTGTAATTCAACTTCATCCATCAATGCAAAAACTACTCAACACTAGCGCTTTTTGTCCAGTATTGAGCATACCATTCACCCTTGTCTACACCACGCAACTATAGTAATACCATTGGATTAATGCGTCGTAAACTTTATACCAAATTATCTACTTTCAGCTTGATTATCTAATTATTCACCATTATTATGCGGTCATAAATGATGAATAATGTAAATTTCAAGCCCAACTCATTCGAGCATCTGAAATTAGAATTTAACTTATTTAACTTTCTTGATTGACATGCTCTGCAGTTTTTCCCAAACATATTTTGCAACCGTGGCTTCGTAATCTGACTTGTAAACGCAAAAGAATTTCTGAAAGTAGTGAAACTTGGGTAGCCAAAACTAACTTTCCTGATGGAGTTAATGACTTCCCTTTTTTGCTTGCATAATTAGCAACTGAAAAACTTAAATTAACTTCTGCAAAGGTCATAGGAACGTTTTTCACGCTCAGAAAACTTCTTGACATTGATATAACTCTTCCTAAAATTAGGTCATGTCTTAGAAGTCCTCCTCCGTACAAATTGGTGAAAATATTCACGTTGAAAACTAAGCCAAAGTTTCTCAAATCAAAACGCATTATGATCTTGCATTCCAGAGAAAACTATTTAATGTGAACGCTGAATGAACGGAACAAAGATTCAAAACAAAGATATGTATCAAAAACATGTAATGAAAAATCAACGCCTAAAAGCTCAACACAAGCCGTTACGCAATCTGAACACTTACTTTAAATTACCCGAGACAGTAGAACTGTGCAGCTTGCTTTAGAAATCTGAGGTTTCCCTAGAAAAAATACTAAAGCTGCAGGGGACTAGAAAGCGAACCGACAAGGCCTTTGCTTTGCATAGTCAAGAGTGTGCCTGCAAAAGACCGATAAATCTCATCCAAGAGCATAGAAATAAAATCCAGACGTTTTTCGGGAATTCTTCGAGACACGCCTCGTACGAGGCAGCTACAGACTCTGCTGCAGGCAGAACTTGTTTTCTCCTGAAAAAGTGAGCAAGAAACTGACACATTTTCCGGTCTGAAGAAAGCAGATTTTCTTTCTTGGTTGTGCGCAGATTTTACAAATACGCTTGGGTCTTTGTCGTTTATACGCCAATTTCTTGACAAGCAGCCGTGTTAGGCGAGATGTCTCAACTTTTTTTGGGTCCCAGTTGGCTCAATAAACGACAACGCTTCGTTTTAGTAACGTATTTTTGAATTGTTTTTGTAAAACATTTTTGAGTAGGCATAAAAAAACAATAAATCAAGATAGAAACGCATGCTTAAAAAATTGAATGAGTCCAATTAGGAAACGTGTATCCTGTTTACGTAAGTAGTCTAGTCAAACTAATGTAAATTGTCTTAACACGTTGACCCCGAAGTGGTACGTATGTGTACCACGTAGGTTAGGTTCTGTAATTTTTTCAGATCCTTCTAGTGACTATGCGTACAAAGTGAAGTTTTACACCAATCAGGCAATCGGAGGCAACGTGTTAAAGTGACCCAATTGTCCAACCGTTAAAATTTTAAAATGTAGCCAACATTGATCTGGATTATTTAAAGTTTACATAACTTTTCTTTCACCCCTCATAATTACTGAGAATCAAATTGTTTCTCTTTAGGTTGTTGGTATTATTACTGCACACTGCTTCAGTGGTATTCCATTGATTCATTTGCTATAGAAATAGTTGATAATGGTTTGATGAGCAAGTAATAGAGTATTCATCAAATAAGTTCATTTCTGTTGGTATTTTTGTATCCAAAATTTCTTATTAGTATCGCTCCCATCACTCTTAAAAGATGGACCAATCGAAGGACTTGTGGATGATTAACTTAGTTTTTAGTGTAACAGCTTTTGCCCATTCGAGGTTTAATCTTTGTGATTACCAATTCATCTAAGAAATTCACAAATTTGATTACAGCGATGTCTTAAAAACTGTTGCACGGAAAAAACAGCTCTCAATTTACTATTTAAAATCGCAGTAATAGGAGTGCATTTCTTCGTTCTATGAGCGTAATTATCGCCAGACGAAGAATATTTTCCTTTGATCCGTATGTGAACTCTAGATCACGGCATACGTGCTCATCAAAAGTGCTTTCATGTTAGAATTGATCTAAACTTTGAGCTTGTGCGATACGACGGAAAGTTATTCTTTAATTGAAAAACTTAGTATGTTTCCCATGGTTGAATTTTCAAATTGGAGGGATTGAATAATATTAATTTTGTTCCCACAGATCATCAGAAAGTTTTATAAACTCCCTCTCTAATTAGTATTTCCATTGAGTATCCAACGAAGAACTTTAATGGCATAGCTGAAGGTAAAAGCTTTTTCTAATATTTATTTCAGGGAAATATATTTTAGAAGTCGACGCTCTTATAGTAACTGTGAGTATCATTCTTTGCAGGAAAGTGAATGAAGGACAACTTTATAAATTCAAATTGAGAATGATGTTCATTACTGATAGATATTCTTTAGTTGAAAGTGAACGTTAAATACCTATGAATATTTGCGATTTTGTGTTAGAGACTGGAGGGATTTTAGAAAATTCTCTCGTACTGTTACACTCCAGTCAGTGCCACACCAGGGATTAAGCTCATACGTGTATGGCACGACGTAGACACACATTCCAGTGGACGGACAGGTAAGTGTTAATGAGTCATTTTACTGGAAAAACAATTATTTTTGAGCATGAAGAGTAGATGAACTTGCTTCTAGATAAAAAGCATTTTAGCCGATCTTGATAAAATGCCATGAATGCATTTTTAATAGAAGTACTCAAATCTTAATAATTTTCATTTAATATGATATGAAAATATTGTAGGATTTCGTTATCAACGTTGGTAAATCATGTATTTAAAAATATGAAGAAATATTATACAAATTCTTACCCATTGATGTTAACACCAGAGAGTTTAGCAACATTCGTCTGATAACCCCATGCCTCAAATTAGTATTTGCTACATTTATTCAAAAGGAGAGCTGTAAATTATTGAGAAAAATACCTGAGTAAAGGGAAAATATCCTGATACATTTCTTCATGACGCAATGTTAAAAAACAAAAATATTTGATGCTATAAAATATTCAGTTTAGTTTCAGGTGTGTAAGTGGGACTAGAATCACGTCTCGCAATCATAAACTCTGCCTTGCTAAGCACGTCATCAGTGCAAATATTTGAAACCAAGAAAAAATAACTCAAACCATAGGTCAACTCTTAGGTTCTACTGAACAAAATTTATGGTGACCGCAAGAAGAATAATCACAACTAAAAAGTACCTAGTTCTGCCGGTTCAAATTTGAATAATTTTCGATTCATTCACGTTGAAACCCTGCAGAAGTGCACGCGCGTAGACACTTCTGGAAGTGCAAGGAGTGCTTTCAGAGGTGCCGTGACGCTGACTTAATGAGGCAGTGAAGTGTTTGCTGTTCTAGTGTGGCTGTTAGTGGTCGTGTTGGAGTGACTCCAGCATGACCACTCGTGAGTGGCGTCTCTATTGCAAGGTGTGCGTTACATGGAATAATGCTGCTCTTGCAGGCAAGGTGGAGCTATAAACTGAGCATGGAAATAGAGTGGGCCAGTTTTGATGTATGATACTCTAACAGGTTGTAAAATTGTTATAGTTTGTGATGATAAAGAGAAATTCGATGCTTCTCATCTAATGACTACGAGGATGCAAGGTACCCAGTGATTTGAAGGCCTGCACTGAGATGAATTATTATAAGCAGTCATGACGATTGATGATGTATTTACGAAATAATTCAATGACTCAGCAAGCAGTCCTTCTTCATTAGCTCAATGGAATTCACAAATTTTAATTTTGTCACTTGAATGTGCTGAGAGTCAGCGTCTTTTGTCTATATCTGTTGAACATTATTGTCTTTAAGCTTCTTTTCCTTGTCAAATGACTTGATCTTTAACGCCTTTCCTTAAAATGAGGAATTATAGCAGTAGAGAGGTTGAGTATAAAAAAGTAATTAGTGGAGTGTGAGAAGAGAGGAATTCTTTCTACTTAGCGTCGAGCAAATGAAGATCAAATTAGCATATTTTATTAATGCGCAAGAGACAGCAGCGTCGGATTGGGGCGCATTAGAGAATCAACAATTGTTTTCTATGGATATAAAGCTATGTTGAACGTATAAATAGACACATTTCACTCAAGTATTTATAGAAGCTTTTTTTAATAACTTAGCTAAGCTTTCAGTTATTTCTTTTTTTTGCTGCCGAAAGAAAAAAATGAAATATTTTCATTCAGTTGAAGGGAGTAGCAACTTCCTTGCAACCATTTGGCCATGCAAAATCTTTATATTTATTTGTAAAGTTAAAATCGAAAAATCGAAAAAAGCCTTCTGAGTTGAAGAAGTAAGCAATAACTTCTGTGAATAATTATTTCATAATTTAAATGCTAGGAAAAGGGTAGAGGAAAAAACGTTTCCTAAGAATATCTTTTAATTGATATCAGCATTTGAGTACAAATTCTTAGGCGTGGTAGTTAATTCGTTTGCATTCGGAACTCACCAAAATATGACTAAAATATACCATACATTTCAATTCACATGCGTGTATACATAGCGCATGCATGTATAATAATTTTATATGCAAATACTGCATGACGAAATAAAATTAGCATTTCTGAAATTCTGACTGCACTGTGAAAAAGTTATTATTCTTAAGAAGCCATTAAAAATAAGTGCATTATCAAAATTATCTACGGAAATATAATGCAATTTTGCTTAGAAGCTACAGCCTCTTGTTTATTATAAATAGACTACGACTGTACAAGCGGTGGAATGAATTGTAATGTAAGACATGTGCCCCATGCAGGTACGCAGTGTATTGTACCCATGCAGGTACAGTGTATTGTATTGTACCCATGCAGGTACAGTGTATTGTATTGTAC
>VCRD01000729.1:0-112581 GCA_006783055.1 Trinorchestia longiramus | reverse complement strand
TGCACGCAGTGTATTGTACCCATGCAGGTACACATTGTATTGCACCCATGCAGGTACACATTGTATTGTACCCATGCAGGTACACATTGTATTGTACCCATGCAGGTACACAGTGTATTGTACCCATGCAGGTACACATTGTATTGTACCCATGCAGGTACACATTGTATTGCACCCATGCAGGTACACATTGTATTGTACCCATGCAGGTACACAGTGTATTGTACCCATGCAGGTCCACAGTGTATTGTACCCATGCATGCACGCAGTGTGTTGTGTTTGGGCCGAGTTTGTTTCACAAGAAACACCGCCACTGAATAACATGGTGACTGAACTCTGCATGCGAGGCTGAGATGTACAGGCACAGAATTAGTTTGTTTGGTGGGCAACTGAAGGTCTTGCGATGCTGAATTAGTTTACTAAGTAAGCTAGGCTTAGTAACCTGATGTAGTATTGCAGTGTCCAGGTATCAGTAACTCACTAAGTGCAGACGAGTATTCACCGTATTCTGGTATTTGTTAAATAAAAATGCAGGATGATAAAACACAGCTTTATAACTCTTTATAGGGAATAAAAGCCGGTGCTTATTTTTACTTAGAAGAGGCAACTTACCAATTGATTACTCTTTTAAATTACTGAAGTAATTAATTTCCATTTTTCGAATCAGGTCATGAACTATGGATGCCTATTTTACGTCCAAGTTCAATATTTTTCTGAACAATTTCAATTTGCTGTGTTAATTCTCTAAAGAATTTTCTTCTATTCAATAACCATTAGATGAGATATCTTTTATTCTTTAAATGTGTATTTTTTAGTCCTAGTTGCAGTTGTTCAGTTGCATCTACAGGGTGCAACAACCTAATTTCTTTTTTTTTTCAAAGTAAAGAGCTTCGGAAAAAGGAAGTTACGTGGCCGCACCCTGTTTATTCCAATGTTTTATTTTCATCTGCGTCTTATTTTTTGTACTGCACTCATGGTTAGATTTTTCCTATTCTAATTCAAATGTCAATCATAGCAGCGGTCGTTCATGTCAAGTTATGGAGTAAAATTCAAAGGACCTACGATGTGAAGTTAGATCAGATTATGGGCAGCTCTAAATTACGCAGCTACTGCTCGTTTATAAAGAATTAAATGAGCAAAAACTAGAAAGTTGATATTTTCAGCTCATTGATTTCTGTGGTTATCCTTCCAGAAAAATTTCAGTAACTTGTAGTTCGAGCAACAAAGCATTTCGTACATGTAGCTATAACAAGTGATGGCCATTTGACAGGAATAAAATAGAATAGAATACATAGAATATGGCAACAAGAACGAACCGTTTGGTCCATTCCTGGGCTGCTACCTACAGTCCTGCTTCTGAGCATCTCAGGCTTACATAAAGGAGCTTCAAAATTGCCTGTCAAGTTGCATGATAAACTCTAAGAAACATTCATTTGAGTTTTGAAAGAAAAAGATGACCTGTTTTCAGCCTGGCGATCAGCAGAATTTCAACTGATACTCGTGCGTTATTTTCTACTCTTAATGATTTGAACAGCAAAAATGAAGACGAGGAAGCGTTAACGCAAAACTGCATCATTATGTGTTAGCTAGGAAAAAACTTTGATATTGATTAAAAATGGAAAGCTTTCCTAAGAAGTGTAGTTCGTCTAGTAATATATTATTGCTTTCAAAAAAAGTTTATAAAGAAAATGATCTGAAAGATTAGTATTAAAACCATTTAAATTGACAGTTTCAGACTTACACTGAAACGTTGAAATTAACTTTGTTTAATTCGTTATCAAACTATGTTCAGAAACAGTGAAATATTTGAAAGTAATTTCATAAGGCATTAATGTACTGTTGCAAATACTTGAAAATTGTTTAAAAAATGAGCGTGATGTTTTTAGTGATTTAGTTTTTACATGATTTGTCAGTTAGTCAACTTCCCTAGTTTGTGTTTTGTTGCACAGCGAAAGAATGCATTGAAATGAGCAAAAATGTGCTGGAGCTTTTAGTATGGTACCATAAGGTGGATTAAGATGCAAAACGTTCAATGGAAATTGCCACAGTAATTCTGTAACTTGTTTTCAAAGAAGACTTATTCGCTGAATTACAGAATCAACATCCGTGAGAATCCTTCCTTGGTGAAGAGAAGCCAATTTTTCTTTGAAGGGCAAAGCTCAATGCTTTATATATTAATGAAAAATCCCAAGTCTCATTTTTTGTAAAAAAAACTTTTGCAAAACAATCGATTGAGAATGTGCCTAAATTTTGTTTCTTCGGCGTTCGAGATGGTTCTATTACATTAGAGGATTTTTCTATTTGTTTTCCAAAACATTTTACCTTCGTAACTTTAGCATGAAAAGTTCACGACAACGGCATGCGCGAATTCACGAATTTCCAATTCTTTATTCCTAGCAAAAGTACTGACTAAATATTGAGACCTTCAGTGCGTGGGACTACTCAGTGTGACATCCTTTTTTGTTTACTTGATGACTGCGCGGAGCTGACTTTCTCACTGATTTCCTCTAAATGTATCAAAGCTGTTCTTGTGCTCGAAAAACAAATGTTTGTGTCATTGTTTTTGTTCAGTTGCACTTTGAACTTGTAGTGATCTATTCAATATTACTCTTCAGTTCCAACCCTCAAACATCTCTTATCACCGAGTAGACATTGAATATCTTTATGTTGTGTCTTACTCGGAGTGAGCGCCTGAGGGAGTAAGGGACCGTCGAGGAACCCAATAGGACAAAAGGCAATTAAAGGCAGGATGAGTTTGATACTTTGTACTTGGGCATTTGAATATTATATTGATTATTGCTTTTTCTTTCTTCAATGCGCATGTCTTGCCGGCATGTCACTAGGACGTATAGAGTTGGAGCCCATGCACTTCTTGTTGGTGCGTGGGTTGTTTGATCCCACCCTGTCCGCAGACAGGTTGGTTGGTTTCTGCTTCCTTCGCTCTGCTGTTGGCTGTAAGTTGATTTCTTCAGGTGATAAGAAATTTTGTGGAGATGTTGACTTTGGAAGCGCTTGGTAGAGAGTGTGTGTGCTGAGCGTTGTAGCCTCATTACATATATAGGGTGGTTGGCTGGGCACTGCTGCCTGAGCGTGACCGCTCATTGGTTAATGACAGCTAGCCTCACGTGAGATTTACTTCTTCTGTCCCGTTTGCTTATTGGTCGATGACAGCTAGCCTAGTCGTGAGGCTCGCTTATAGTGGAACCATGCGATTCAATACAAACTATTCCTTTTTTTATAATTTCCCTCTTGTATTTTTATTCTCATTCTATTGCTTGGATTGTATTCCATGTTTATTGAAAGATCTGCTATCCATTTATCTTTAAGGCGTCTGTCTTGATACTCATTTTAATGAATATTCAATTTCTGATTAATATTAATTCCCTTGTTCATAATTTTTGTCTTTACTGTAAATGAATCTCATTACTAGAGTAATCTTACTGCCATTTTCAAACTCTCAAAATAACGTATTCTTCCTGTAAGCTAGGAATCATAATTCCTCCCAGCAAAGTGGTTCCAGCATAGCCCAGTGTTTCTGTAGGTTAAGCTCATGACTCTTCCCTGTATCAAATGTGAGAATAGCACATTGCTCCTGTAAGCTGGAGCTCATGACTCCCACCTGCGTTTTAGTCTCAATGTGACTCGGGATTTTCGCAAAGCCTGGCAATGCTACCTCCATTTCAGGCAAGTCTATCAAGTATTCAGGGCTGGTGAGGAGAGAGCTTAGTATTCCGTGCAGAATTCGCACCTCCGTGGTATATCTTAAAGCCCATAATACCTACATTACCTTTCGGAGATAAGTTTCCAAGAAATTAGAGCAACTTCTAAGTCATTAGATGTCATTAGAGTCATAGTGCTTAGGTAATGGAGCCAGCATTTCATTATGCAGTTCTATCTGCGAGCATCTGCCCGAGCACAGAGAGCGTGACTACGGTATGGACTCATTTCGCGAAACTGTCATTCAAAAGACCAATTAACAACGGAATGTAGCATTTATTTCTATACCTATTCACAAAACAGGGCTGAAACAAACATATTACATGTTTGAAACCAAGTTAAGTTTTTGAATACGTAGTTCACAAGAAAAACAATTTAATATACTAACATTTCCTAGACGATTGCAGAATAAGTAGAAGTTATTCCCATGATTTTTCATTTATGCGTTATTTCATAGAAAACTATGAGCATCAAAAGATTTAATATTTTTGGAACTTGAAATCTGATGCGAAAACAAAGCATGGTTGGCGAAATGGAAAATATCTTCGCCATACTTTTGGAATAATGTCGAATATTTAACATTGTGTTTAATCTCCCAAAATTTTTCGAGATTCATAACAATCTTTGATATGTAAATTTTAAGAAATATTGCCAATTGTTTACATAAAAAGTACATATAAATAAATATTTCGAAATCTTTTAAGTTTAAAACTTAGTAGATATACAGATAGTTCTTCAAAGTACACTCTAACAGCGATTTTGTTTATTGTTCTAAGGTCTAGATTGAAAATGCATCCAATTAAAAGAAAGCGGACGAATTTCAGAGATCTGCACCATCTTATCTACTGGATAACACACGTTATATTGCGTTATAAAGCGCTTGGGTCGTGAGTACGTTGTGTATGTGGAAAATCGAACTTTGGAGCGATGCTCCACAGTCCTGATCGCTGGTCTGTTGATATTGAGGGAACCAGCAGTCGATTTTAACATGTATGGTAACATAGCTTTCACATTCTTAGGTATAAACAGAGCGTTAGTAATTATTGATAAATGGATAGACAACTTACTGAATATTCGTGAAGGCTACTTTCTATGTTTTAACTAAACGTACTGATATAATTGAAAGTATCGTGAAGTTTTATAATATTCAAAAATTGGAAGGAGGAGAAGACTTTCTGGTGTGTTACTTAATTTTGTTGTTAATTAGTACAATCACCTTTATCTATGAATGTAGCTGAATTACTTTAAGTCTCTCGAAGTGATATCAATTTTAAGGGTTTTCAAGTGTGAGGTATGTCTAGAAAATGACGTTGGATCTTCTCTAAATTTTTATTTTATTGGTAGATATCGACTTCCAATGAGCATGGTTTGAACAGACAAGATGCGACTAGATTGGGTAACGGAATGTCAGGGGGTGCTCAGTTACGTTAAATTAGCTATGTTAAGAAAATAATAGCTCAGAAACATTAGACAATCAATTCTAATTGCTCAGGAACTCAATTTTAGGTCTCGTGCATCAACCCATTGGTTCTAAGTATAAAGTTATTTGTAAAACCAATATTTCAATTTTCAATTACCTGCACTAAAACAGCCCAGACATAAAATTTATCAGATTAAACAAAAATTCGATATTATTACACATAAAATTTTTAATTTTTTGTCAATACGGATTTTCATTTTGCTATTAGAAGAAATGTGATGGAAAATTCTAAGAAGTAAGTTAAATACTGGTGGTAAGTACCGTAGATTTTATTGAAACAGTGTGTTTCTCTGAAATATAGGGGTTATGTGCTTTGACAGGCATTCTCAATGGGAAGGAGAGACATTTATTTCTATAAAAGAGTTAGAGAACACAATCTGAAACTAACAGTAAAAGACCTATAGTGATAGCCGGGTTGACATGATACAGTGTTTGAAAGACTAACTTTGTTGAGATATCTTCAACTCGTCAGCGTTGATCGTTGTAAAGAAACTAAGCGTCTTGGTTGTGTGAAAATACCTGCGGAGGTAACCACTACTGGTTGAGAAGTGGAAGCATATTGACATTATCAGCTGTGAAATATGATGCAATTTCCCCATAAATATCATAAACCATAAATGAAAGAGCCTAATTATATTTCAAAAATTCTTATTTAATCTTTTGGATCACCTACGCTTGAGAGTAGAAGCTTAATTCTACTCCCTTTTTTGAGAGCTAGAATTCTTGGTATGTACCATTGAGAAACGAGCGTTTTATTTTTATGTTTAGATAAATTAGAATTCTAGTCTTTCGGTAGAGATTGAAGAGCGATAGAGAGGTTAATTTTTTCCGTTATTGCATTGAGCAATTAAAAGATAAGCTTGGAGAATATGAATGGGCTGTTTCAGTCCCGTTTAACAAGTCCTTAGTAATAGATTAAGCTCTCCATGCTAGCAAGATCATTTTAATGATGCACGAGTAATAATGTTTTGTTCCATAAATGTTTTGAAAGCAACATTAACAGTGCAAAGTCAATTGGCATCACTTAAAGTAGGCTTGCCCCTAGCATTTCAGCAGCAATGTATCGTGTATTCTTTCTTATAATTTGCATTACTATTTGTATTGAAATAGTACCAGGCATCAGAATGGGCAGATTTTCATTGTCACATCACTGTAATGCTGAATGTACCGCTTGAATAGAAGCAAATGCATTAGTTTACATCCAGTTCCTAGTTACGCAACAGCATGTCTTATTTTATCTTTCACTGGAGCCTTTTCTCTTCAATTATTCGAAACATAGGCCAAACTCCTTATTACCGAGACAACTCACGTTTCAGCTAACTAAATTAACTTATAAAATTCCCTTCAAATTGCTTCCCATTATTTCGTGTACCGTGGGGACGCTGTCTGGCCATCAGGGTATCTACGTTCTATCTATTTTGCGCGGCTTATTTTTTTCTCGTAAGTTTTGTGGTGTTGTTGCTCCTTTTGTGTGCCCTCGCTCTAAACTCGCTGCGAGATATCGACGACTGGTCCAACTGTTCTGTTGGGCGGCTCAGGTGGCTCCAGCAAAATAAGATGAAATATGACATTGCTCCGAAGGCCTCATTAGTTTCACGAGAAATACAATCTTGGATTTCAATTCCATGCACAAAAATGACGAATTTAAGAGAAGGTTTTCTCATCGCTTTCAGTAGTTATATCAAGAGAAATTTCTTTCGGTTTCAAAACCAGGAAAAAAATTGGGATTAACTGGAGTTGAAAAGTTAAATTTAATAAACAAAGTGTACCTGCAATGCTAAAACCTTTTGAAGCAATTTTTCTAATGATTAGAAGAAGATAAAAAGCTTCGATGTTTGCTTTCTAATATTTTGAAATGGTTAAAATTTCAATTAAATAATCTTTCTTGAATGTGGCTCGATATACATAAGACTGAATATAAATGTTTCAGTGTCTGTTCCTCTAAAAAAATGAATTAACGAACATAGCTGTTCTCTCAGAACAATAACAATTATGGAATTGCACTTTCGTTGCCTAAATTTATCTCCACTGCAAGAACACATAACAACTTATAAAAGAACGGAGAAAATATTGAAAATTATTTTTTCGGAAAATTATTTTTGTCCCTATTTTTATCTAAAATCAGGCGAAGTTTTTCACAAAGTGTATAAATTTCACTAATGATTTCAGTGAAATTTTGTTTTTCTGTAAAAATCGACTTAAAATCTTTCAGTAGAATTATTAGGACAAATAATGAAAAGTAAGGAGAAAAGTATGCAGTTTAAAACTAGAAGTAAAAAGTGTACTGATCAGTGCAATCTCATTATTCAATAAAAGGCTCAAAACGTTTTTACTAATTAATATCGGTCAGTTTTAGACCTATGAATTATTCAATATTTTTACTAATTATTATCGGTCTCCAACAGAGAGCAAAACTCGGATCGAAAGCGTTAAGAAAACGTTCTTTTTGCAGAGAACTGAAGCTCGTGTTACTGAAAATTTCCTTTTTAATATGAAAGATAATATCAAATATTTTGCTAAAATGAAGAATACATTATTATTTATAGTGAAAAAAGTACTTCTAGTTCGAAGGATGGTGTTTGTTCGAGGATGAAATTCTCACAAAAAATTCATTTGACATTCGAATCAGTCATCATTATCATCCTTAAACATGGCTTAGATGAGTTACAGGTGACCTCAAGTGATATTTAATCTTCTTATTGAATTCAGCTTCCATTATGGAATTTCTGATTAGTGCAAATATTTGCAGCACGTAGATTGTAGAGACACTGATGCAATACCAGAGAAGCAATATCCTTTCACATGTTGATGGAATCTACGAGTTCTGCAAAACATGTATCAGAATATTCATCAATAATCGTCACAGGCATGTGGCTGACATTGATCATTCATACCATGACGGATAAGCTGCCATAAATAACGCTTTCCTGGAGCACTCGGCTGGCAGAGATCAGTTACTCTTATGGACAGATTGAGATCAAACTCGATGTAAATAGCGAGATCCGTGGCATTGATACTGAGCCTCAGCAACTTGGCAATAACAGAATAACAGGAATAACAGGTGAATTGAAATACTTCTGTGTGAAATACAGATGACTCTATTTATGATTCAGATAGAAGTAGTTGCAACTAAAAATACCCTTGTATAGTGAGTTGCCTGACATGATTTCAACAATATAATTAAAATAAGGTCGAGAAACTACACTGAAATCATATGTAAGCCACTTTCGAAAAATTGAACAATGTTTGATTTATCCCCCCAAAAAGTGTATACGTATATACATGTATGTGTTGGTAGAAGGGATTGCAAATGGACCTTAATTCTCTTGAATGAGACTACAGGACACGTTTATTAGGGTAAAATTGACCACATTAAATGAAGCATTCTGGCAACAGACGACGACTAAGTAAATGCAAAAACCAGTGAATTACTTATAAATTCCATTGAAAATCATTTCATTGAAAACTCATGATGGTAAACATTTCAAATTTATTTCCACAGATGCCGCCAAATTGGGCTAATAGATGAGTAAACCATAACGAGTACTAGGTATGTATTGAAATGAGAAATTTTTTGTTTCGAGACAAAATTAATTTTGTTTTTCCACACTCTGCTTTTCAACTGTGGCTCAGGTTGCAAATGATGCTGGTCGATGCACTCCCGGCGGTTCATTTTATTTACAGATCCTGGCATTTATCAGGTGAATGCATTTTCAACTACGTCGCGTTTGAATGGAACTCCATATTTTAATCTGACGAAAATAGCAGACTGAGGTCTTTTTTTGCAACAAAAACAAGTTCCTCGCTCCCAATTTTTCGAAATGGATGTTTTGATAATCGAAAAAAAGATTCTTCTGGATAAATTAGATCAGTTTTACAATTTGCAAAAACTTTGAGCACGTCCTTGCTAAAAAGAAACAAAAAGTCTATATTTTTCTAGCCAAGATTGGTAAATATTTTTGATTTAGTATCCTAGATGAACATGTATGCGTCTTATGGACTACATTTCATAAGAATTTCTGCACTTGATGAAAAAGTGAAGGAGGGAAAGCTGTCGCTAGATGCGTATCGGACGAAGCTTGTAAGTTTGGCAACAACTTGGTTGATGTTCTTGATTGCTAAGAATTCAGCTTTAATTCAATGTTTCCATACCATCACGTAAAGGAAATCACGAAGTTTTGTTATGCTTTGGCATCATAACAGTTCTCAAAAATTGCTTATAAAAAGATGTTAAGAAAATAATTAATTTTTGACCAAGAAATTTGTCATTCCTTTGTAATAACTTCTTATGACGGAGAATAGGTGAGTGAAAAACTAAATGGGGGATTTGTAGAACATTTTCACAATTTGTGTACGCAAACTAGTGTCTCTAAAAACCCACTTTGTTTAACAACTTATGTCTTCCTCTATCTGTTATTTTTTGTTTACTCTGCACACAAATAAGAGAAAATGTAGATTGAAATAATTTTTACACTCATTCCTAGTTCTTTACTTTTCCCAACTCCATTCTTCACAGAGCTCTATAGTATCTAATTGGCACAAAATGAATTACGTACTTCATAATCTTTTTACTTGCATCTATACCCTCAGTTTTTAACGCAACAATTATTCACACATCGAGACAGTTTTGATTCAATATTTTTCCAACAAATGAGAAAACTTGTTATTCACAAAATAATTGCACATGTGGATACAATGTCGATACATGCATGGAAAACAAAGAAAGCTCCCATATAAATGATTTAAAATAAATTCTTCTGCTTCTAAAGGGAAAAGTATTCGTACTGAACAAAAATGGATGCAAAATAATTATTAAATACCCTGTAGCATAGACAGTATTCACCTGAACAACAACAATCTCTTCTTGTATTCTCAATGAATGATTTACAAATCCCTGTTGAACATTTATTCCATTCTTCTTTGCATATGTTTTAAGATCTGGGATGTTTGTTGAAGGTCTCGATCGGATCTGAATTTTGAAATGGCGTCAGAAATTCTCTGTTGGGTTTAAGTCTTATAACTGACTTGGCCATTCTACTGTAATGTATTGACATTATTTTCAATCAGCCATTTTTTCTTAGATTTTGCTCTGTACTTGAGGTCTTTATCTCGCTGGAAGGTCCAGTCCTCATGAAGTTAAATTTTTTTCAACCGAAACGAAAACATTTGCTTCAAACTATTTTGATATGCGGCGGTGCTCATTTTATTATCTACTAGATCCACATGTGAAAAAACACGGTTTTTACTCAATTTTTCATTTTAATTTGCCAGTGGACGCGGGCTTTGCGAAAGAGTTTCCTCATTGATGGATGTGCCTTTGGGATCCACAATACAATGCTTACAATACATGTATACCCTACGAAATTTCTTCTTATCTAAATCCGCAAGAGCGTATATTATACAGGGTGGCCCATAAGTAAGGTACCTTTTTAAAACTATTTTCAAGAAAATCACAATTCCGAAAACAATAACTCAATTTCCAAAATCTTTGGCCTTATACTAAGTGGTGGCCAGGTTACTGGTCAAACTAATTTAAAACATTTCTTTTCGCGTTATCAATTAAAAATATCAAAGCATCATGATGAATTTCAACAGAAAAAGGTCCAAAGAAAATTTCTATTTGTAAAAACAAGCCGATTGTGTATTCTGGATGCTATAATGCAAGTGAAAGGGAATTGAATTGCCACAGAAAAATAATGCAATAGAATAATTTCTTGTATTTTTTAAGCTTTATCCTTGTTACTATCAAAGCTATCGATTAGAAGAGTGTGACACACAGACAGACGGACGGACGGACGCTGTTCTTATTATAGTATAGGTTTCTGTTAAACCTTCGTTACCTTTTGCACAGAAACATGCTCACGTCATGATGCTACTACCTTTAAATTGTTCTGTTGGAATTGTGTTCTTCATTTTCAAGTTTTTCTATCATGCTAGGGTCATTGAATTATGTGCAAATAGCTGTTTTGTCTTTATGAGCAGACAAAACTCTTTGCCATTATGATTCTTGCTTATTCTTATGTTCCTGAACAAATGAACAAATTCGAACCTGTCATATTTGTACTTGTTCAACGGCAGTCGCGTTTTTTTAAGAGAACACGAATTTAGATAAATTTCTGTCAATTTATTTACCTATTGTTTATATAGTAGCAATAATCCCCGATGAAAATAAATCTTTTTGACCCTTTTTGCAAGTAATTAAGGATTTTGTTTAGCTTGCTGTAGCAATCTCCTCGACGGTCTGAGAGAAATTTTGCGAGGAGCACCAGATCTTCTTTGGCTTAGGACCGTTTTTATTTTTTTTACTTTGGAATAAATGATCCAATAATAGGAAATAGCATATTTAAGCATTCTAAGAGTCTCCAAAAGCCTTAACCTTATTTCCACAGTATAAGAAACAGTTCTTTTCCGAATTTGTTAGTTGCTTAGTTTTGTCATAATGATTATCTTACTATACTAAGTGCCAATGCAGAATGTTTAGTTTATGTTTTTTTTTAGATTGAGAGTAATTACTGATGACATTACTGGAACAATCAAGAATATCATATTGGAATAACCTTGAAATTAAAGGCATTAAAAAATGTTTTTAATGAGTTTTAACAATGAGTTTTAAAATGAAAAATTTACATCATGCAAATACTTTTCCCCGCTAAAATGAAAAATATATTTTTATTAATTTATAATGGAGCTTTTTTGTTCTTATACATATGTATGTATATCGTCATAATGCACTTGTGTATATTCATATTACGGATAGCCACTTTTTTGAGACGTGGGATGTATATTAAATGAAAAATTTCTTAGTCTAAGAATATTTGTTTCTTCCCACTGTAGTTATCACAAACGATCACACAAGAAGACGAATTTAAAGTGCTAGTTTCACAAAAGCTTCTTCAAAAAGTCGCATTGCATCACAGCGTATCCAGCCCAAGAAAAGAGCAAACGGCTCGTTCCTGTGACAATATTCTATTCTCTATTATACGAGAGCTTGTTTTAAACTTTATCATTACATTTACTATTGATTTTGAAAACTAAAACAATGTCATTCAATTTATATTTTCTGTACTGAACTGGATGATGAAATTACATACGTTGCGTAATGTACATTAAAAATACATGCATTTATGCTCACTCAACCTTTGCTGAAACTCCTCATTTGGAATGCAACTCTCGTATACTTCCAAATTAGTTCACTGAAGGTAGGCTTTGGTAAATGAAGAAAAGCCTCCCAGCTTTGCTCAGGCCCAGAGACTAGCAGGCTGGTTTTATTGGCCAGCTCTCAGTGTCTAACTTGTCACCTTACGTACGGCATAAAATGCGTTTGTAGATCTTTGCGTTGATTAAGCAAAAGGATGTTTTTAGAAGGCAGTCAAGTAATTATTGTGCAGCACGTCGCACGCAGCGTTTGATGCAGAGACTGGAGCTTGCAGCGACGGCTGATCTCAGATGGACGGAGCGAGGTTTGCATAATCGCTCATTGCAATTAGCGCGGCCAGCCACTCAAAAATTCTGCTCAAAATGCACAAAAATTAGGAATGCAAAATGCATTCCTAGTGCACACAGGCACGCACAAGGAAATCCAAAGCATTTTGCCTACCACGAAGATCCTCTGTATGATCGAACTTTTGGTGTAGATGAAGTCTGCCTCGTTGAAGGTTGTGCTCAACCCCATAGTTTTAATTTTGAAATACGTCAAATAGCATGAAAATATTCATCATTTATTTCTTTAAGTTATTAGATAAAAACTTGCATTTAAGACAGGTGCAATTTTTTCTTTAGTAATTTTAAAATCAATCATATTTGAATAGTATACTTAATAAACATTTAACTAGGTCTCTTCACTATTTTTAATTTGCACAAACCATTATTCGTGCAATGTAAATTACTACCACAAACTTAATGTAGTGGAAGAGATGAAATTAGAGGCTTGGAAGGGTGCCTCAGTAAATCTGCATTTGAATAGCCGTCACATGAATATAAAGAGTGGTACTTCTGAAGCAGGTCGATAAGGTAACTTCAAACTTAATCATGATGAAGGCCTCAAGTTGAAGATGTGCTCAGTGGCAGAGCAGAAAGAGACTCTGGACGTGTGAGCTACGTCAGGTCTCCTGTAAATGATTTTTTTCTTATTACTAAAAGTTAATAACGAAGGGTATTATGATGGCGAAACGTAATGATTATTAATGATATTCAAATTATGACTGTGATTATTAAACTTGCTACAAATGGAGGTTTGCTTAAAAAAATTTAATTCCTATGAAGGATAAATATTAGTTTTTATAAAATAATTTGGAAACTTTCCGTAAGTTAGAATATTATAGCCGTTAAAAATGTCATCTAGAGCTTCTTCAAGAGACTTTAATTCATAACATAACAGAAAATATAACATATCATTCAAAAACTGAAACTACTATTTCATCACAAACTATCTACCTTTTAAAGCTTACATCTTATTGGTTTCCATTGTTCTATGCCGCCCCAAATTTGTACTATTTTCGTTGCACGCGTGTTCTTTCTTTACTACAGTTGTAAATTGACACCAGAGGTAAAATCTTATCCTTATTTTCGTGAATGAGTAACGCAATGGTGAGAAAATTATATTCTGAGACATAATTCACACGATTATGAGATACATTACCTCTGATGGTATGTCAAATTGATTGGAGCTATTATTAACTTTCATGAGCTCGTGATTCAGTAAATGTGTCATCAATTAACTTATCTTCGCAAGATAATTTTAGATATTTAATTACGTGTGTACGTACGTATTTTCACGTAAACAATTTCAGAACAGACCAAATTAATCATGCTTATTTACTGCATAGTTTTAAATGAGTTTTGGACAGTATATCTTGGTCTTGTATAGAAAATTACATTCACAATATCGCACTCTCCAGATGCGTCTCCATTTCAAAATCATTCAATGTTCAATGTTCGTATCTCTCGAAGTTAGAGCTCCATGATTGCACAACTGTTACTTGGAATTTTTCAATTTATACTCGTGGTCAGCAGTGTAATCTCTAGCAAAATGAACGTTAGCGCCAAAATTCGTTTTTTTTAGATTTGTGATAAAATCAGCGCCTGTAAAAAATCTCTGACAGCGACTCCGGATTCAAATTCCTTTCCCCAGAATCTTCTGTTCCATCAATTTCTAGTTACTCTCCATAACTTTCAGCGTTGTGATAGGAACCATGCTCAGCATATGCTACTCATTCCACTTCTTGGAACATGTCTGTCGTCACCTTCTTTCAAGCAGGCACGTCGTGCGTGAGAACTATCATAGTTTATGGCTTCTGACTACTAGAACAAGCTTTCAAAATTCCGATACGCACGACACGGAAGAAAATGAATTTTCTGCTCGAGTTACTTTCTTATGTACTACTAGATTGCAACGGTTAATTACTATCCTAGATATCTATTGCATCGTTTCATTAATTGATATATATATATATATATATATATAAATATATAGATATATATATATAAATATCCTGTTGATATTTCTAAAATTACTTCTCTGTGCTGAATCAAATTATACTTCCCTGTAATCTAGGACTCACAGCACTCTATTTTTTTACTTAACATACGAAAATTTGACCGAAAATATATGTACTTCGTTGCCATTTGGTGCTTCTGTAAGTAATTAGATAGGGCGTATGTTCGGAGGCTTAGAATTTTGATCCGATAAATCATAATTCGCAGAATTTGAATCATTGTATCGAGATTATTGTAGAGCAGGTTTGGGTTAGTATCTCCACGCTGACATTGCTATTTTCCGCTCATTGAAACCTGGAAGTTTACTTGAAACTAAGGTCTTGTCTCCAGAGGCTGACCTCGCTATCTTTAATGGCTCACGGGCGGAGTTTGAGCGAAGTTTGGCTCCGTGGTCAAATGTTGAAGGGAAGTTATAGTCTTCAGCGACAGAGATAACCAAACTCCACTAATGAGCTGATTAGAAGTCTTTGGTCAGAATGTTAAGTGGCTGGTCTCATTACGGAAGACGTGACTGAATTAGAAATTATGGCGAGATTTGTCGCAAATTAGCTCAAGAAAACTGAGAGAAATGAACTATCTTGTCGGCTATAAAATTCGGTAGAACTAACTTCATTTTTCAAAAGTTTATCTCTGCCAAAATTTTCCTGTTCTTTTATAAATCCATAGATTCCAATGTCCAAGAGAACTGTGCCTACTTATCAATGACACATACATAAAATATTAATCTATGTATCCGGTGCTCAAATTTTTTTTATTTCATCTAAAAAGTAATTTTAGAGTTCAGTCGTGATTCGGCAGGACCTTTGATGCTTTGAATTTCGTATTAGGAAAACTTCAACAACTGCCAGAGCAGAAATGGGTGCCATGAATTTTTTAATCAGTTTTCGCAACTGAATTTAAAGGCACATGTAAACCAAGACCGACCAGTTTAATTTTTTTTAATGTGTATCTTTGAAACGTAACTGGTATCTAAATCTAAATTTGTTTTCTTGTACGTCATTCGTAATATGATACAAATCCAAATACTTGCTGTGTGCCATGAACTGATTTTTTTACCTGTAAAAGATTACTTAGATCAGCATCTAGCAGTAAAAGTCACTCTATTTCTTCGAATTATCTAATTCTCCGACAAAAGATAAATATCAACAATAATTTTATACTTCAACTCATAGCTCCAAAACCAGGAGTTACTCTTTGAAAAAATAGATACAATTTAATGGAATTGTCATCTAGTGACAGCGTTATACACGATGGTACTTATTGAAGAGTCTATACTTTGTATTTCAGTATTACGGAAATGGAATTTACACCTTTGATATTTAATGATTTTATCACTAGATCTCTTTCTATACACTACGTAAATAAAAAATAAATACAAATTGTCATTATTTAGTTAATTAGAATGATACCTGTCGTATTTTTATACGATCATGAATGAGAAACTGTTTTGTGAGAAAATGTAACCTCTACACAGCTAAATTTAACAATATTTTCAGAATATTGTTTCTCTGAAATCTGGTCTGTAAGAGAAACGGACGTTTACCACAATCGCTTCGTTAAGGTGGAGAGAGCGATCGACGTGATCCTTATTGAACAAGCCGCAAATCCAGACGTCATTACGAGCTTCAGTTTACTCTATTAAGATCTGCGGTCTCATTTTGCTCAATCCAACGCCCCCCTCGCACTCATTCATTAGCAAACGACGCTAATTAAATCTGATTGCAGCCAATGAACGTGTGTTTACTCTGTACCTTTGTTAGTTTTTCAATGCTCTATGATGTCTGTAATTGACACATTCTGTTATCAATCGAGTACATTGCGCATAGGCATAAAAATGAACTGTGTGAGCTTATTGAGCCTTCCGAGCAAAACTAGACTTCGCTCTAGGCACAGTGAGCGCATTTTTACACAAGAAGGCCCTTTCTGAAAGGTGTTGAATTAACCCTCATTTTCACGTGGGTTACTTCATAATAATACCAATAGCTTCAAAACTTCTTGTAACGCTTTTATACATTACGATATGGAATGTTATGGATAGCTCGATCTAAGTTATGCATCAGAAATTGTTTTACGGAAGTACCTGTAATCGATAGGTTGTGGGTAGCCCGTAGATCACAGATCTAGTAAAAAAGATCAAATGCTGAATGACACCTCACAGTTAAGTGCCAAGAATTAGAGAAATAAAAACGAAGCCGTATGTCACTTGACACGAACAGAAATCGCTCTGATTTTGTCATTTTCTGCTGAATTAGTTCATGTTCTACGATGTGAGCATGAATATTACATATAATTTGTTGTTTTAGATACAGGAAACTCGTGACATATTCACTTTTCATATTAAACTTATGCGGTTAATTATGGAACCTCGCTTACCTTGAGGTACCTCAGGGGTACTTCAACGTACTTTCAGGTACCTCAGGGGTACTTCAACGTACTTTCAGGTACCTCAGGGGTACTTCAACGTACTTTCAGCTACCTCAGGGGTACTTCAACGTACTTTCAGGTACCTCAGGGGTACTTCAACGTACTGTCAGGTACCTCAGGGGTACTTCAACGTACTTTCAGGTATCTCAGGGGTACTTCAACGTACTTTCAGGTACCTCAGGGGTACTTCAACGTAATTTGAGGTACCTCAGGGGTACTTCAGCATACCCTAAGGTACCTGAGAAGTACGTCAGTGAACCTTTATATCTGAGGGATACTTCAACGTACTCTGAGGTACCTGAGATATACTTCAGTGTACCTTGAGGTACTTGATGTCAGCGAACGTTAAGGAATAAGACTATCTCAAGTTCTACAAGCAAGAATCCTTTGCTTCTCTTGACAACGATGTTTTGCGTTTTTAGTTTAGGAATTTAATACACGTTCATTGCCTTGAATTTAATACACGTTTATTGCTATGAATTCAATACTCGTTCATTGCCTTGAATTTAATACTCGTTCAATGTCTTGAATTAAATACACGTTCGTTGCCTTGAATTTAATACACATAATCATGTAAAAATACCGATGTGAAACTTAACGTTCATTGCCTTGAAATTCATTTATTTTTCTCTCGTATTGAGGTTCTGGGCATCTCGTGTCTCCTCCCTTATCACTTCCTGCCTTCACATCACCTTCCTTAAAAGTTTGTTATTTGCTTTTCTAGCTGTTGAGAATTGTGCTAGGCAAGAAAAACGCAAAATAAGCCCCCTTGATTTTCGCTATAAGTTTTGATTTCATTGAGTTTCATTGCACGCAACTCTTTAATGAGCTGGAAACTGATGCTTTACCCTGAACTTGCTGAAAAAATAATGATACCCTGTAATAAGAATTATGAATTAAACAATACTAATCAATTGGATTAAAAACTTTTGCCTGGAATCCCAAACATTATTAAGAGCTAACAGTGACGTTTTGTGTTTAATATATATGAACATATCATGAAATAGTTAATAATATGTACATTAATATTGAACACATTCCATCGTATCCCTTGATATTTTTGTGGTGTTAAAACTATAAAAGTATTATTAGTTTTTGCTTTAAACGTCATACTATTTTTCACATGACTGCGTCCGACTTATAAATTCCAAGAATATTCCAACTTGCATTCTTTTCTCTTCTGAAACCAACATTAACTAGGAATAAACATATCGCTCAATATAGGAATGCAGTGTACAATTTGCATTTATTTGTTCAGTCTTATGAATTGTGGAGGACATTCTCCAGCAGAGTAACGTAACAATAAAAAAATGCATTTAGCTAGCCACAACCCACTCTTCCTATCAGACAGACTGCTTTTTAATGCAAGCTTCGTGTAAACGTCGAAGCTTTGTAATTTCAATGAATTTTTAAGGGGTGATTGGAATAAACATTCACATGCCAGAAGGCGGGAATGCAATTCTGGTCATTTCTTATACAGTTTTGCAATTTTCTCCGATGGATTACAAATATTATCTTTTGATTGAAAACCTTGTGTCAGGTGTACCATCCAGTCATCCTGCACTGAGGCTAGCGATTCATTTATAAAACTGATGGCTTTACTAGAAAATAAATATGCGTACAACTTTGATCGTGCGATGAGTCGATTGTAAGTCAAACGAATATTGAAAATGAACGAGTAATTTTTTTCTTCCGGGGATAGAAAGGTCGCTTGCGCTGAAGTTCCCATTGATTATGAATGATAAGATCATATGCGTTGTTTTGCATGCAATTACGGGAGAACACAAGGAAAAACGGAGCCGTATGCAGCATTGCAGGGTTCATGCAAAGTAAAATGTAGGGTTTTTATGCAAAGGTAATGATTTAATTGATGTTCTTTTCAAATGACGCTCTATGATAATCAAAGAAATTCTTTTTCTGTTAGGACTAGGATTTATGAGAAGGAAAAAATATGACACTTAAATCAACGAAACTTGTTTAGAATATCAAGCGTTGGACTCCATTCACGTCAGAACATGAAGACTCAAATTAAAATGAATTCAAATCTTGAAAAAGAATCAATACTTACATTTCCAGCATCTCAAATCAAAATACTTTTTCTTTTAGTTAAGCACAGCCTTCGAAATAATGCCTGTGGACACTGAGTACATGTCAGTGGCTCATGAATACGTTAACTAGCTCGTCTCTCTCGACGACCATCTCTCAGGGGCTCTCGACGCCCTCGACACACGAAGACGTCAATGATGGCCCGCTTGACACCAGTTGTCGAGCACACTTCTTTGCCGTCGATAACTTGCCAAAAACTGTGTTTTGCCTTCTCTGAGTTGCACCAACTTTCGAGGTGCTTCCTGTCCCAAATTTAGATGATAAATTTTTACGAATTACACGCGTATTATCAGGTTACCAGTCATCCGATGTCAGTAGCAGTGTTTGTACCCTGCTATGTATTTTGTTCAAGATTCAAAGCGGTTTGTTGTTAAATGTTGTCTCTACCGTTGGGGTTTTGATCGGCACCAACGTTTTGTCTTTCTCACGGTGCCAAAACGAAGGAGAACTAAATTAGGCAAGGCTGTTTTTGGTGCGACAAGTGTCCAACTCGACCCAAACTTTGAACCAAGTTTGAAACGTGACTCCAGGGAAAGATCCTGCACGGCGAACGATAGCAGCAGTGGCAACAAAAGTTTTCTCTGCCATTTGGCTGAAATTTCATGCCAGGGATGCGGGTGTTGTGTGAGTCTTCTTGTTCTCGGAACTTCAATAAGATGGTAATTACGGTGAGGCTCAATCGAATCTGAATACGATTACGTTGTTTGTCTGACGTCTTCATAGATGTTCTGGGTTATTGGATCGATTATTTATAAAATATCATGTTCCAAGTTTCCAACACTTGCAGATCTGTTTGCGTATATGTTTATAGTTTGTCCACTTAATCTGATATTTTTGTTTTTAAGAGATCGGCATAAACAAGAAAGGTTTAAGAGTTAAAATGATCAATATAAAGCCACAGTTGTCATATATTGATGAGAATAATTTTAAAAGAAGGAAGGAAAGACCATTTCCAATTTAAGAAAATTGATCGAGCAGCTCATACTAAGAAGCCATACACATTTCCATAAGTTTCATAAAAGTATGACTGCTATTACAAAGAGATTTCGACAAATTCATTGATTTCCCATGTATCAAAAGTCGGTGACGTGTTTACGTGGAATACACGACACCAAACATCTTATGCTTTTTAATTAATGCAACTGGATAGTCATTCTTTTCTTGAATCGTGGTCAACTAACACATTCGAATTTAACATAATATAGCATACTTACGATCAAACTATACGAACAGTTAAACCAAGGTAGGTGCCGGATACTATTCAAATCCGCGGATCAAAGGGCATGTTTTAAATTAACATACGTGTTCATTTGTTTTAATTTTCCTGTTCAGTAATCTTTACGTTTATATACGAGTTGAAGTTCCTTGATAGCAAAACAGAGTGTTCACTATTTCAAATGAACTGTTTTTTGTATTTTTTTCTGAAATTCTCCGACATTAGTTTTTTACATTCATTATCAAATGTCATTCTTTCCATGAACGATGACCATTAGAAGTAATCTATAGCTAGAAATTATATTCGGGAACATCAGAGTTTGCATATTGACACTACAAAATAATGTAAATACGAGTGCAGGGGTACGCTGAAATACGAGTGCAGGGGTACGCTGAAATACGAGTGCAGGGGTACGCTGAAATACGAGTTCAGGGGTCCGCTGAAATACGAGTGCAGGGGTACGCTGAAAGTCGAAAAGCTCGTCTTGGCATTAAAAAATATATAAATAAAATCCAGAGCTTATCACCCGTCTGGACGTAGTAATAGATGGAATAATTTTTCATTTACCCCTGAAAATATTGTGATTAGATCATTAATAACGTAAAATTTAAGTCATAAAATTCTACAAAATATTTACCATTCACTAGCCGGCGGTGAACATACCTGCTAAGTTTACTTATAATTTAGAGCTTATATAGTTTTATGCATATGTAATTTCCTAATATACTAAATAATAACTATCTACGTTTCCAAAATTAACGGGTGTTTCATAAATTCTGCCCCATGAATCTATAGCGCTGTATCTATAAACGCCCTTGAAGATGGTATACATACAAATACTTATTAAAAAGACAACTAAAATATTTCTTTTGATGTTCTCTGGTTTTCAATTTAGTGACACTTTTTTATTCGACACTGAAGATAATTTTTAGTTTTCTATATTTGAATGTTGTATTGAGTTTTAAACACCAATAAAACATAGAGAAATGATAATAGGAAATAATCGCATAAACTTCTATGTTTCTGCCGCGTTTGTTCTTTTGTTTCGAAGCAATGAAAGTTGCGTAAATTTTTTGTGGAAATTTCATTACAAAACAATACTAACTTTTCATTTTCGAATTCATCTCCTAGAAAATTAGTCTTTCTAAACAACAATATCATTATTTTTAATTGATATTCTATTCCATCGATATTTACAGACGCTCATCAGTTATCCTTCAACAAAATAATTGACTGGAAACCCCAACATTAATGTGACTGTCGATTTCTTAATGTCAGTGATAACTTTGTTAAGAAAAAATCAGATTCTATAAATCAGAAAAAAACAATATAAATACACACATATTTAAACTATATTTATTACATATACAAATACTACCCAATCCGAATTTTTTCGTCGGTTTGCCGGAGATAATCATCGATTTGCGGTGATCATCATCGTTTATAGTAGGAACTTTCAACGATAGAAATAGTACCGGTTATTACCGGTAATTATAGGTATTTCCAGACGACGAAATGTTCGCCGACGATATTGACCGGTCTTTACAGTCTTATTCCTACCGTCATTCCAAGCATAGGGAAAAGACGATAAAAATAGTCTTTTTCAGATAATAATTACCGGTTTATCGTAAGATATCATCGGTTTATCGTAAGAAAAGGCGATAATTACCGGTTAATGCTGACGAAAATTAGTGCCGGTCAGACGATAAAATTCGGATTGGGTACGTATTACAAACTATTTTTATTACATATGTATACATTACAAGGTTTTTTTCCCTTCATTCATTTTTTATTTACCGTGTACGATTCATTAGAAAATGAACAACTAGCTAAGTAAACTTTAAATAAGATAGACAATTACTTTGGAGAATAATTTGCTTGAATTCAAGATTTTACTTATTTGGTTTTAAAATTCAAGTATTATGTAGGTGTAAAAGAAGTATCGTAGTTTTGATCCGACTCCATGATCTTCAATTGTAAATTTAGGCTCAAAATGAAGGTTCCACATTACATCTAAACCCAATGTCTCATCCTCGGAATTTCATGACAGCATTAACATTTTATGCTTATGCGAATCATCCATCAATAAGATTTATTGCCATCTGAAGTCCCTCTTCTATTTCACGCAAATTTTAAGCTTTCTTTCAAACGATTTCTTTGCTACTGCTCCTTAAATTCAAAGAATTTGTTAACTGTTCTAAAAATTTTCTGAAGTAAGCAGACTAATTTTGCAGCAATCATTTTTTGGTATCACGAATACGGTCTGTCGAGCATAAGAACCTGAAATTTGCAATTTGAAGGAATTGCAGAAGTGAAATGACAGGTCTTGGAGCTAGTATGTGCTGCTAAAAATGCACTGGATTAGAAATTTACGTCTTGGCATCTGCAATACTGAGAGAAGAAGCAGAAAAAGAACGTTTTTGCAGTAATGCTGCAGGGTGAAAAGAGATAGACTGCAGTAAATGATATTGAATATATTGGACTTCCAGGTGCGGCCGGTATGCGATTTAGCCTCAGTGCCCCATAGACCAGGTCCAGAGGTGGGTTGTGCTGCAAATACTCCTGAAGCAGATGTGACTGGAGCAAAAACGGATTATTTCAGTCCTGCCAGCACCTAATTTTCGCCAGGAAGGTGATCAAGGCTACACTTTTTTACCGCTGAGTTATTGGTGAACTTCATGAATTATTTACTGCTCCTAAAACAGTCTAACTTAAAGTTTATTTTGTTACACAGTGCGGTGGCTAAATACTTAATAAATTTAGAAGCTAAGATTTCACTGGAAGATTTACGTAAAATCTAACCACATCCAGGTGTCCGCGGGCCAGTCCTAGCAGGCTGCTGTTAACAAGCACTGCACTACAACGTCATGGCCTATGGTGAGTACTATACATATATCTCCTAATTATTGTTACCACTAATTATTTCATTAAAATTATAAAAATAATTTTATTTATGTGCATGTTTTATGTGCTTCTACTTGAAAATTGTTTACTCAAAATAGTCGAATCTATTTAAGAAAAGGACAACTTATGTTACTGTAGAATTATTAATTAATTATCTCTTTCGCTTTTGTTAAGCCTCAAAATTCTTTGTTTATATATATTTTTTTAAAGTATTAGAACTGTGTCTTCGAAATTGCTATTTTCAAACTCCTTAGAGTTAAAAATGCAATTATTCCTTCAGGGTTTAATCATCATGCATTCTTGGATCCAGTAGAATTATTTAGTAAGATTTTACTTTTGTGCTCAAGCATTAAATAACTTTCATTTAAACTTTATTTTTTTAAATATAGGACCTGTTTTCAGCTTATGTTCGCAAAAGGTTTAATAGCCCTGTATGGGAACCATTTTTGTGAACCTGTGCATTAGTAAGTCTCGTGTCCACCAGTGAACGTTGGTCAAGTTCTCCAAAAATTTTTACGGTGAAACTTCCGTCAAATGCTTAAATTTCAGTAAAATTTCATGCCCGATATGAAATTGCATTGAGCAGTTCTCAAATTGCCGCTTTTTCCTCTTCATATTAACTTGTTTGGCATAGGATGGACTTTCAGTGAGCCGTGGATTTTTAAAGTACCGTTTAGGGGAAATAGATTTCCTTAATCTTGTTTAGTAGTAAGCGTGTGTCAACTGCGCTGCTCCTATCACAGTTTGGAGCGTCGATTTTAGATACTAACTTCAGTTTAATGAACATTGATTCTAAGAAGCATCGCTGGTTGTAATTGCTAATTTATTCTAGATTTTGTTTGTACATTCATGCTGAGGTGCCAGTGGTCTCTTATTCAAAGTTTTCCCTTCATTCTTGTCTATAAATTTCTTAGTCATGCTTCCTTAAAATGTAAAACGAGCATCACATGCAATTTTATAGGTAGAAATAGAAAAAATAGGAAATATGAATTCGTGCAAAGTGCGGAACCGGTATTTTCGTGTAGATAGCAGTGATATATAATTGGAAATCAGGACGATACTCTTATGTTGGGAGTAGTTGAGCTTCTCGCTGACGAGTGTCTTGAGAACAAATCTTCGTAAAATCTGCTCTCTGTAATCTAGGTGCCTGAGTTAAGCTTACATTTCATTGATTGTTGTAGCATACTTACGTCTAATCTACTCCAAAGTAAGAAATGAAATTCGATAATACTGTCAATTGTTTAGCGTGCAATTTATTATAAAATTCTACTGAAAGGGATCTAAATGTCATATTTACCTGATCGAACTGTTTCGACAGTCTAGTGCGTTGAGTCATTCAATATCTTTATTGAGGGTGATGTATTCAGATAGCAAGCTTAGAGGCATGATGAATAGTTTCATTGGACGCCAGTTTTACTCTGACAGTCATTTGCCTTCCCCTGCATCTCTCTTCCCAATGCTCCCACGCATGATGTTAGTAATGTATCACGCGTGGCGGAGCATGATACATGTTAGTAATGTATCATGCGTGGCGGAGCATGATACAAGTTAGTAATGTATCATGCATAGTTACCATGATACAAGTTAGAACTGTATCATGCATGGTTAGCATGATGCATGTTAGTAATATATCATGCGTGGTGGAGCATGATACAAGTTAGTAGTGTATCATGCATGGTTAGCATGATACATGTTAGTAATGTATCATGCATAGTTACCATGATACAAGTTAGTACTGTATCATGCATGGTTAGCATGATGCATGTTAGTAATATATCATGCGTGGTGGAGCATGATACATGTTAGTAATGTATCATGCATGGTTAGCATGATACATGTTAGTAATGTATCATGCATAGTTACCATGATACAAGTTAGTACTGTATCATGCGTGGTTAGCATGATGCATGTTAGTAATGTATCATGCGTGGCGGAGCATGATACAAGTTAGTAATGTATCATGCGTGGCGGAGCATGATACAAGTTAGTAATGTATCATACATGGTTAGCATGATACATGTTAGTAATGTATCATGCATAGTTACCATGATACAAGTTAGTACTGTATCATGCATGGTTAGCATGATGCATGTTAGTAATGTATCATGCATGGTTAGCATGATACATTACTAACATTTGTAATGACACACGTCGAGTACCCAAACTTTACGGGGCATTAATTTTAAAGCATTTGCCTTCCTAGAAAACCTCGACGCAGCAATTTTACTCACAATTACTTTCCTTTTTTTCTGGTCCCGTGTTTTCAAGTCTAGGTCCTCATCTCATAATTTGAGCAGGTGAGGTCATAATATTCAGACCACTTTTAACTTTTCTTGGAAATGAAGAACAAATACTGTCGAGATGAATCATTAACAGAGTGTAGTAGGATTCAGATGGTTGGATGGAGCTAAAAACGAGGGGGTAAGATGGAGGATGCTTGTGGTTGTTAAGTTATCAAACAGATCATATCGTGGTGAGTTTGAAGGAGGTTAGACATGATGAAAAAACCTACAATCGTTTTTTTTTGTTGAAAAAAGGTAATGAAGATGAAACTAGTATAAAAATTTCGTCGAAGTAAGATTTCGGTTGAGTGGAGTAAAAAATATAGACAAATCAAGGAGGGCTAGACTGCCCTACTTAGAATTTCCCCAGACAGATTTCTTAACACATTTCCTGCAAAATGACCCACCGGTTGGTCACTCAGGTTAGGTTCTGTAATTTTTTCAAAGCTTTCTAGTGACTGTACGCACAAAGTAAAGATTTGCCCTGGATAGGCAATCGCAGGAAACATGTTAACAAGCGCTGCTAGTTTAGTAGTGGTTTGTTAACCTCTGAGTTTGGAAGGATAATTCTGTTTGAATATAATTTTCATTAGTTCCTGAGGTGGTTGACATTGAAGCACTTTTTAGAATAGCAAACATACAACAGTTCACGTTCTTACAAAATAATTATTAATATTTTTTTATTTCTTTAGAGCGGTATCAATAATAATTTAACTCGAACGATCTGAGTCTCTACGAGTGTAGGATTGTTGGGTTTTAGCAAATAATCCATAAAATTTTTAAATTTCCATGAATAGCCCAAAATACAGTGTATGTTTATCATTAATATACATATATATATATATATATATATATATATATATATATATATATATATATATATATCAATAGTATAAATTACGTATATTATTAAGACATTCTACTTCTAATATGTAGACTATCATTTGGGGAAAAAGGCTCGGAAATTAGCCAAGTTAAATCAAGCTAACATTAGAAATTGGTTCATTGCATTTGATGAATTGTTTAAATGATCCAAAAAGGACTCAAGTGCATCCTAAATATTTGAAATACGTCAGTGGATATGCTTTTAATTATCAAATTTGTTCTCAACGAGTCTTATCATTTTAGTTTTGATATCAACACTGATAGAAAGTTATCACCATAATCAATATTTCGTTTAGAATCTGGACATTTGTTATATCTTTTCTCCTATTCAATGGATAAATCATGCTAGACTTTTTTTTGAGCCTTTCGTATTGATTAAAGTTCAGATTCGTAGCAAGAGAAAATATCTGTGTGCCTCTTCGACAGAAATTCATGCATTCAGAAAATTGGTTCCTGCAAATGGTCTTTGATGTGAGACATGGCTAATGATTGTTCAATTTAGAAAATAAATTCAAGCTCAAAGAGTTTCTGGTGAGCTCAATTATCTTCATTAGCTGTGTTTTTTGGTCAGCGAATTGGCAACCTGTGCAAAAACGCACTTTTTATTTCTATTTTGTGTTCATGTATCGTGCACTTGTGGTAATATTTAGTGTTCATGCGCCGTGCGTGCACTTGTGGTAATATTTAGTGTTCATGCGCTGTGCACTTGTGGTAATATTTAGTGTTCATGCGCTGTGCACTTGTGGTAATATTTAGTGTTCATGCGCCGTAAACTTGTGATATTTGACCTGGTGGTCGGAGCGTGAATGAATATTTGGCTTAGTAATTTTTACTTCTGACGTTGGTTAGAAATAGTTCATGCAAATCATTCAGTATATTTCCAACGTTATACATTATCCCTTAAAAATCGGAGAAGAAAAGTAGAAAGAGAATTTATTTCATAAAAAATGTATTTTCATTGATATTCAATCTTTGAAAACGATCTTTGGATTTTTCTTGCAAGGCTTACAACACGGCTGTGTGTTTTTTGTTTATTAATTCGTGCTTTTTGCGGTTTTGATTGCCTTTCACAGCGTTTTCTGTTTGTTTATTATTTTTCGGTTGTTACAGTGAGTTGTCAGAAAAAATTCTTTCATATCCTTTGGTTGAAACAATTGTTATTTTTATTCAACAAGATCTGAATGAAAGCAATGTATGCACTAGTTTTAGCGCACACATGGCTTATTTTTATCAGAGAATATAAATTGTTTTAACAACGCTAAAAGCTGGTATGTTTTCTTGGCAGTAAACCAATTTTTTTGGACTTGAGGGAGTAATAGTTTTCGTGTAGGAAGTTTTTACAATTCTTCAACATTATCCAATTCCTTACTTGACGAATGCATCAAGAGCAAACATGCATTTCCATACTACACTACAGGGTGTTACAAAATATGTTCTTCCTCTTTGACTGCCCATAACTAGGAGAAGATGAGACTAAGAGGAGAATACTGAAGTTTTCTTTTACGACGTTCAATATTCTTGAATTTAATGTTGTTTCCATTAGTTAAGCTCATTAGACTTGTATCAATAAATGCTTAAATCAAAACAAAATATACGAGTAATTGACAGTCAAAGAGTGAAAACATTCTTTGGGACACGCTGTGCGAGTATGTGTAGTCCAATTTCTAGTCTTGGTAGTGTAATCTTGCACAGGCATTAGCTTTGTGAAACTGCTTTTAAGCTCAAGTTTGAAACTTTCATTTAAACAGAAAGTGAAAATACAAATGCAACGATTGAAATGACAAGCGTGAATAGCAAAAGCAGAATTAATTTTTTGTAATCTTATCCCTAATCCTCTACTTTCAAAGAAACCTTTTTACTATCTATATTCAGAAGCTGAATGTCATTGACCCTCATGGATTCTGAACATTGTCAACACATTCATTGCAGTTGCCTAGCCGGTGCAAATCTTTATTTTGTACATAGAGTCACTAGAAAGCTTTGAAAAAATTACGGATCTTAACCTAAGTGACCCACCGGCGGGTCATACCGCAATGAATGTGTTAAATCATTAGAAATGCATCATGCTCATACGATATCAAGTTTTGAAAGGTAACTTCATGTTTTTTTGATTGAACTATCAACAAATTGAGAATAGGTAATGTTTTGAGTTATGTTCTTTTTGGCTAATCAAAGCTTCTATTTTAGTAACTTGGAGATGAAGTATTTGCAAGACCATATGTTATTCGTTATTGCGTACTACTTCGTGTTAAATAGGATACTGAAGCGACGTTTTCACTATTGGAGTATCGCTTTAGTTACCGAATTGTACGAAATATTTGAGTACTTACTGATTGTAGTGTCTGTAGTGCACATAGTGATTCTTGTTGTATAGTGTGATCTATTGTCTGATGGTGTGGTAAATTGTAGCAGAGTGTGACCAATAATTGTATTGTATTAGGTTGTTACAAAAATAATGACCGAATACAGAAAGATGCGTTGGCCTTTGAGCAGCCATTATTTTTGTAACAACCTAATATCATCTGTGTTTACGTAGAGTAGTTTACTGAACAAGATTCCAATACACATTAGGTTGCAGCAGGTGTGTGTGAGTTCCCTAATGTGATATTTGAGAGAATTCAACGAGTGAACTAGAAGAAATTTTACGTGCAGAGGCGAAATATAAGTTTTATTTGTTTGTTGGTTATTATAATAAACTCCAACCTCCCATTGCCAGAGAAACTACAGTGGAATTAATATTCAAGAAAAAGACTAAAAAAAGTTTTATTTTTTTCCATTTCACTAGATTATTGAATAGTTATTTTATCCAAATTCAGTTGAGGGGAATAAACAAGCTGGAAAACACTGAATTTTTACCGAACCAAGTAATGGACCAATTTATTCATTGATCTGTAGGTTGGTGTAACATTATTCTGCTCAGTACAGATATGAAGCTATTATTGAACTTACTAAATCATCTATATGCCATCAACATCATCCACTTGAGTTAAATTAGTTACCGTAATGAGAACATTTATCGCGACTAAAAAATTTTTTGCAGTTGGCACGTCCACACACCGTCTCAATAAGCACCATCTTACAACCTCACTTTGAGCTTTGCAGGTACTTCAGCACAAGAAATCACATTTGCAATTCTTTTCGAAGCAAAGCACCCGCTACGGATCATAATTGAATTAATTAGACTTGAGACAGCACTATAACGTTCTGCAACGGCCAACGACTAGAGATGATGTCAAAACCTTGTTTTTGCGTCGGACTGTAGCGGGCTGATGACTGAAGGAAATGAGAAGGCTCCTGTCGCCTGCACTGCGCTCGAAAACTACCACTTTGTTGCTCGTTTTATTATCATGACCTTTGTTTTGCAAAAGCTTGCCATTTTTCACCTGACGCGGAGCATAACGTGTCTATTTTTAGTACACGGGTGTGGAGGAAGGCCTTTATTTTCAAATGCCGTCCATCGTTGAAGGATGCTATTGTATTGTACTTTTTCCAGCGTTAAGAGCCGTTTTTGACGTTGGTTATGGGTTTAATTATTTTGAGGGGTCGAACAGAATTAAAGATTTGAAGTATCGTTTAGCAACTTAGTCGCGCGGTTTTTAATGTATGTGCAGGCTGGAGTAATAACTTCACCAAGAAAATCGAGACTAAAGCCTTTAGTGTATCACGAAATATTCGCTCATCTCATGACCACACATTCACAAAATTTCACAGTTGGCATGTGTGTGGTTCCGGTCATAGGCTTCATTAATTTCCGTCCATAATTCTGCTAATTTCTAGTTTGCCATGTAGGAGAGTTGCATAGGCTTCTCTCCTGACTGAAATTCAGATGGCTTATCAGTAGTGTAGCCTTTTAAACTACAGCCTTTTAAAAATGATTACATTTTTTTAGGACACCGTGTATTATTTGTTTCCTTTTTCTAATCTTGTTCTTTTCGAAGGGAAGGCCGGTGTACCACACAATGACCTCGCGCTTGTATGTCTGCCATACCTTGTTTGCTGATTATATTTTTCGATTTTTTCATTTAAATCAAATACTTCGCGTTATTCATAAACTTTCTACACTGATTTAAAATGACAAAGTTTGCTTCACCCGTTCGGAATTCTAGATATTTCTACGTTTTTACAGATCATGTCTTGTGATCTGGGTTCAGTTATCCCGTATTACTTGAATTTCCCATGCATTTGTCCATACACACGGCAGTGCTAGTCTCCTTTCCTTTGGTCAATTCGAGCAGCGGAAAAATGTCCTTCCAACTTCGTTTCGAGTAACATCCGCGTCCTGATAAATTACCTCGTCTGCAATAAACTGCTGGAGACTCTTGAGAATGTATTAGTCTCATTTAAAAAACTGGTGTAAAGGAAAGTTTTATCTAAGCATTACAAATATACCTGCTACCTTCCAAGAATGGGCCAAGAAAAGAACGGGACAAACCGCTGGTTTCTATTGCCTTATTCTAGTCTATTCTACTGGAAATACAGCTGTAAATGAATCCACGTGCTTAGAATTTAAATCCAATTATCAATACATGAATTGCATGATTCATTTAGTGTACGCCTTTTTTGCGTATTCAAAGTGTTTCTATTTTGAAATCGATTTTGGATTCTCTTTACTATCAGAGTCTATGGCCCATAACTTTCCTTATTTCAAACGTACATTTCTATAAAACAAATACGAGCGTGGCACATCGCTCTCTACTTTTGCTCGTACTTGAGCATAGCTCGAAAGCTTCCTTCCCTATCTATACTTTACGACCCTAAAGCCTCGTATTTTTCCTGTTTCTGAAACCCTGCTCAGCGTTGCCCATGTATTGCACTTGTCGTGCAGAGCAACCTACAAATATACATCATGCATGTCTTGTATCCAACTCAAGCTCCCTAGTTTTGCTTCATACTTTCTGTCAGTCAAAATCAGGTTCTCAATTCCAGCAGGCGTATTTTTCATTTCTTACTGAGACTCCTGCTACTAAAGTCCAGACCTTCAAGATCAGCTTCTGAGACTCTAGGCCTCGGCAAACAGTCAATCTAATTACTATGGTCTAATCTTTCCTTAACGTCGTCAATTTAGGAGACAAGCACTTTTTCTCATTTCGAAACGACATCCACTTGATATTCATGCGATGGCTCGAGCCTTGTGTCTACGTGAAGGATATTTTGAGCGAGACTTTTGAGTGGCTGGCTGCGCTAATTGCAATGAGCGATTATGCAAACCTCGCTCCGTCCATCTGAGATCAGCCGTCGCTGCAAGCTCCAGTCTCTGTGCATCAAACGCTGCGTGCGACGTGCTGCACAATAATTACTTGACTGCCTTCTAAAAACATCCCTTTGCTTAATCAGCGTAAAGATCTACAAACGCATTAGTAAACGCATCAGAATTTAAGGTAACGCACTGGTTGTAAGAAAATAAAAGCGCCATTAACATTTTCAAAACAATGAAATTTGAACTGTAATTCAATTTCAACCACATTTTGAGCGCCGAATTTCTGCCTGACTTCATGCAATTTGATATTTAGCTAAAATTTTATGTTAATGGTTTTGGATTCAGTAACGGCACTAGACGCTAGTTGTAAAATGCATCTAATTTAGATTTATGATGTGCCGTGCAAAGAATCTCTGTTACGAGATTCGTAATATGAGGCAAGTTTTGGTCCTTTGAAAGTGGTCGATAAACAATTCTCAAATGTCTCCAAATCAGTTTTCTTAGCTTAATGTGTAACGAATGGCGCTCATGAGCAAAAGTTATACCTATTATAAGATATACTCACAATAGTTTTTGCGTTGAGTCCTCAACTCTTTAGCGCATTATGGGTTCTTACTCGGCAGGAGAAATGCTTTTTCGAAGATTTTCAGGACGGGCAATTTTTGGCAGTGGTTTTGAAGGGCAATCACAGAAGCTTTGATGCTTTCCAAACGCATGACCGCCCTTCTTCTGCTTAGGACGGGCAAAATTTAAATGAAATCCGAAAACGATTCGCCGTAGAGTTTTATTCAACTCCTGGCGTTTGTGATTGTGATAAGAGGGCTAGCAGAGGAAGCATCCAAAGAATTCTATGTGAGTTTCTGTGGCTGTAAAAAAAATTCAGTGCCAATGGGAAACCGATAGACTGTGCAGCACAGCTTGAAAATTACTCTGACCTCAGAAATCATGGTACAGAGGGGTACTTTTGGTTCTGAGCAAAATTCTTTTCCGTACAATAACGTACTTCATGTAACCTGCTTAAGCTCCGGTTGAGCTAGCATTTACGAGTCATATAAAGTAATAACTCACGAACGTCGCATACAATTTTATTACCTACTTCTTATGTCTGTTTTCATAAGAAGAAACGACGCTTGACGAATGGTTATGGTTTGGGCATGCTATTAAGTTTTTTATAGCATCAATTGCTCTTCTGAACAGGCAAAAATTATGATTTGCGTGATGATGTTCTTACGAACATTCAACGCGTTGGTGTGTACCATATAACCTCACTACTTCTCTGGAGCCTGTCCGTGATTGATAGCTGGTGATGTAGGACTCTCAGTAACGCAAGAATAAACAACTCGGCTTGTGTCTGTTGCTATTATCTATTCTATGTAATCTTATTTGAGCGCTTCTTACTTAGCTTTGGTAAGCATGAACTTGACTAATCCTTAGATTTTTGCCTCACAAGTTCGTAACACGCAATGTTTAGCCGCTTTTTATTAATTATTCGAGCAAACGTATGAAGGGAAAGAAGCACACCCAGTGCTGGCCATTGTGAAATTTCATACGTTGAGACTTTATTAATACAGTTAGAGACGATATTATTCATAAACCCAATAATGTTCAATACTTTGTCATTTCTTAAAATTTAATGCTTATGGGATTTCAAACTCTTTGTATGTTAATTTTGATCTACTTAATAACATGTGGAGAATTTGGAATCATATGGGTATTAAGTTATAAAAAATTTAAAAGTATTGCTCACTAGTGGGCGTACGAATAATTTTTGTCGCTTTTTGCGTATCCCGAAAGCAAATCGTGAAAACAAATGTTATGGAACAGATAGATATTTTCGAGCCATTACTGCATGACATCTTCATTCGTCCTAACGTTAATATATTTCAGCAGTACTTTTTACCTCACATTTGCTTGCCAAAAATATGAGGGACTATTTCTGCGAGATCAAAGAATTTAAATGAAAAATCTTTTTCATCGGGGACCAAATATTTCGCAAGTTCAGAGAGTTTGAAGAATTTCAAACGAAGACTGCTGGTCCTGAAGAGCAGTAAACAGATTTCAGCGGAGGAGAGTTACTCGGCTGCAGCCAAAACAAATGTTCTGACCTAGTCTGTCGACCTTCATTGCTAACTCGTGTCAAAATTCATGCTAAAAACTTGTCGACTTTTTGAAGAACAAGCATAGAGTAGTAGATAAAATTTCAAAAATGTCATTGGTGTTCTAAAAGGTTTGGTTTGTAGATTGTAATCTATCAAGAGAAGTAAAATAATGACTCTAGGTTATTGTACAGGGTGTCTCAAAAAAATGTACTCACCCTTTAACAGTTGGTAACATGCTGTCTTATTTGTGTTGCAGGTGTGAGGTTCGAACCTTTGCGAACATGATTCTTTAATCACATTTAATCATGTTCGCAAAGGTTCGAACCTCACACCTGCAACACAAAGAAGACAGCATGTTAGCAACGGTTAAAGGGTGAGTACGTTTTTTCGAGACACCCTGTACATGCTTGTTTTACAGTTGGAGATGACACACATGAGTTCACAAGGTAATATCACCAGACTCCTTTTACTCATCTGTTCTGTAAAAAATGTGACTTATAGACAGTCATTGAAATTGTGAGTTATGAATAAAGCTAATGCTAGAATAATTTTCAGCTTAAATTGAAAGTTACTGAAACACATGCAATAAAAATTATGAGTTCTAAAATGAAACTTGGCCTAATTCAGAGCTTTGAGAGTTTGTGATTGGTATCACCACAAATGAAAGATATGACACGGATGAGGTAGGACAAAACGCGCGCGTAATTCATATTGCTGCAGGAAGGAATATTCCATGCTAGCATTCTTATGGGAGTAGAAAAGAGGTTTCAATATGAAGAATACTTGTAGACCTCAATAGAGGTTTTGAATACACAGCTGGGACAAAGGCGCTGTGTACGTGATTCAGAATGCATAGAAATCAGCAACATATTTTGTAATGAGTCGATGTATGCGAGTGATGTATATGGAGTGGAACGGTGGTTTGAAGATCCTTTTTTTATTTTTAATCTGAATATTCAAGGCACGAGTTCATTCCATTGGAAATGCGTGCCTTTGGATAAAAGATGACTTTCGTTACAGTATAGTTCCATACCTACCTGTAATTTTCACCGAATACTCTATTATTTCATTGAAAGCAGTAAATATATACTTTTTCAAAATTATTTGTTTGTAAGATGTTAGCACAAGTTTCCCATTTCATTTTGTTTTTATAATATTTCTGTGATGAACTATCTGTTGGTTTTCATTCGATTACTTTTTATGACACTTCCATAGTGAAATATATAATATAGGTAAAAAAATTGTAGGTTTTCCCTTCGACAATTTCGTACATTAATATTTCAAGGCATGTTGTGTTTGACAGAAATGAATAATTCTTTCGTTATTCCTTCTTTCTAGCCTTGTATTATACTAGCGTTTTTAGTCTCTACGTTGCAACTTAGTTGGATTACCTGCTTTCTGCCACGTCATTTTAAACAAGTGTCAGTTAAGAAAAAACTTTCGCAAGTTCTGGACTTTGAAGCCATTTGTTGTCAAACTTTCACCAGTGCTGAGTACAAACTTCAAGCCTGAACGCAGGCTTAAGCTGGTCGACTAAACTAGTGTTGATTTTTTGAGGGCAAAATTTTGTACTTTGTATTATTATTGTGATGACAATTGCATGCGGTCGTGAGGTATGATTTGGTTCATGTCCTTTTATTTGTCGATCTCATCGGCCATTTCATTATTCTTGCTTCCCTTAAGTCTGACTAGCATTTGTAGGACTAGGGACATTTCCCTGTAAGAACGCTAGAGGGTGGTGCTTAAAAAATGCTACCTTTGTAGAAAATTAATTAATAATTAATTGACTAATCAATTCCATACTTAATTTTCCATTAAACTTTAAGATCTTCTCTATCGTTTACAACTATTCCGACCTCTTTACCTTTCATAGTTTTTTGTTAATAATTTTTTTAAAATAGGGTGTTACTTATGCACTACCCTGTATGTACTGAAAGCTTCACACATTACTTCCTGTATCATACAATCATCGTCTATTATTCAAATAATATTCCCTAATCTTAGTTTCGTATGAAAATTCTCACAAGAAATTACCTTTAACTTTTTACTTCCAGTTCTTAGTTTATGCAAAAAAATGCATTCAAAAATGTTAACATTTGGAAATATAATAGAAAATAGAACCTTTCTGTACATGCTGACCATTAAGGTGAGTGAAATGCTAAATCAGCCCACTGTGTAAACTTGAATGCTGCCCATGCAGAGCGCAAAATAGCACGCGTTATTCAAATTCCAGGCGGGAATTGCAGTCTCATAAAGCCCCAGAATTGCACAATCATGTAGTGATACGCAAAAACACTAATTATGTGGTGCATGTATGAAAACTTTTGATGCCCTGCCTGCTAATTACGCGATTCCGTTGAAAGAATGATAGTTTGCCCCACAGCTTTAGTTCATTTTTGTATTAAGTAGCTCTAATGAACTATTGTTTCATTAGAAGTAGAACACGGGAATGAAATTTCGAATAAATAGAAATAAATCGAATATCTTGAACAATTTCTTCTCTGTACCCTGTGAGTCGTTTGTTTATCAAGTGGATGAAAACTATTTGCTGACGTTTTTGCGTATTGATTTTTAATTTGTTTATTTTTTTTTATATTTAGCTGATATTCACTTAAGTGTGCGTGGATTTTAAAAGCATTAAAGGCTTGAGGGAATCACGTAAACTTCATTCGCTTATCTTTCCCCATCCCTCTTTTGTAAAAATGTTTGCTTTTGATATAAAATGAAGCGAAGCAATGAAATGACATATCATTTAGTGAGAAATGGTTTCCTGTACCTGTATGTTATGCTTCAAAGTCATATTTCGTTCGTCGGACTTCTGGTAAAATGTGGGCTTCAAGATACCACATTTCCAGACGTGGGGCATCAGTGGAAATGTTGGCTTCAAGAGACCACATTTCCAGGCGTGTTGCGTCAGTGGAAATGTTGGCTTCAAGAGACCACATTTCCAGGCGTGTTGCGTCAGTGGAAATGTTGGCTTCAAGAGACCACATTTCCAGGCGTGTTGCGTCAGTGGAAATGTTGGCTTCAAGAGACCACATTTCCAGGCGTGTAACGTCAGTGGAAAGTTTGAACGTGGGCACACGGTGGGATGGAAGCGAGTGTGTAGTGCGCGGTTTGCCGCTCCAGCTGGCTTGCACAATACAGGCCCTGGGTGAATGGGGCGAGAAGTTGCCTCGCTAAAATGGAGCACATGGCTCCATGGAGCACACAGGGTCTTAAGAAAATCGCGTCTCTTCAATGGCAAACATAATGACGGAGGAAACTGCGTGCGCGCCCGTCTTTGTGAGCCGAGGGCACTAACCGAGTGATTTATAATCGCCATCTTGTTTATGGTCTGTGTAAGGTGTAATGCTCGCTATTGAGTGCTAAAGTTATTAAGAAAATTGTTTGTTTCATCACAGCAGAATGATGAAAGGAACTCCTGACCTCCTCTACTGAACGCTGGAGAGCTCTGAGTTTTAATCTTGAGATTTATTGTGACGATTTTATTTATGACATATGTAAAATCTTTACCAGGGCGATTGAGTTCTCGAGAGTAATAGCATGTGATTAATGGAGTCATAAGACCATGGATAGTGAATGGTGTGCATTTTCTTTTGCTTTGATATTCAAGATGTTGAGCTAAGTACTAAGGGAGTCCGTTCTTTTATGAGGTACTTTATTCAGAAAGCTGAACATTTTCATGATTTCGTTTTCTTTCAATTAGCGCAAACTTAAAAGCAATTTAAAACAATTAAATGCACGAATAATTTGCGCGTATAATTTTGTACCCATGACATATGCAATCTATATTATTGTTTTATGAGCAGTTTTTGGACTTGTACTCACGTTACATCTGAAGGATGGCTTTGTGTTATTACCTGTAATGCTGACTTGAAATTCATACTTCTCCACTAAGGTCAAACGCGTGTGTGTTATGATCTTCGAAAATTCTCCTATCAGAAAACGTAAATGAATATTGTGAGAAGATTTTTTTTTTAAATTCACTAGCAGTGTATTACTTTTTTCTAGAGCTGTTCAGAAATCATTCGTTGTTTTACAGCAGCCTTCCAACAGTGCTGTGATCTTCAACTTCATCAAACAAAACTGTCGAAAAAGAGTGGAAGTATGTATAAAGTATGCACGATATTATTAAACATCTAAAGTTTATTTGAGAGAAAATTCCTGTTTTAAAATGGATTATTATTTTGTGACTCTAGTTTGCTCAAACATTTAGAGAGCTGGTCGTTTGAAGTCGACGTTTATGTGAGATGATATTGAAATGATCACACATCATGACTAGCGTGGGCTGGGTAATTAATTTAACTAAATTGAAGTAGGTGCTTTATTGGGTGCAATAAATTGCCTATGTGAAATAAATCTACGTCTCCTGTTGCTTTCAATTTGTGGAGCATGTGAGGATCAGGCTTAACTGCAACATTTAGATAGCATCAATCATTTTAGCACCGTGCATTAAAAAACCTGTTTAGTGAAAATGTTTGCATACATTTCTATAAAAATGGAATGTTTGTTCTCAGGTTTCGGTTGGAATCTTTGGAGATTGATTGCATCGACGTATCGTCAATTTGTAGGCCGTAGAAATTGTTTGAATGTTCGCTGCCACAAGCTATCTTTCTCCACAGCATTGTTTTTGTTCGTCCATCAGTTACTGGGCACGTACATTGGGAAACGTGGTCTCATTTCTTATCCACGAAATATGCTAAGAAAAGGGTAGGCCGTAAATCCTACACGTTTCTAATTCTTGAAGTCGGACTTGTGACACAATATTGATTGAACATTGTATATTGATATACATCCGATATTGTAAGAAATATTAACATCGGGATAGTACTTTTTATGTATCTGCCTTCCTCGTATTCTAAATCGAAATGTGATGCAGAATAAACTTGCAAATGAATGACAAGGTTTCAATTGCGTACTGTGCAGTTTCCATTACATTTTCCATTCAAGTAGGAAGGACGCTTTCCTTCCAGGGTAGACTGAAGAGGAGACTTCTCAGTTCTTTCGATTCTGTGGTCTTGCTCTCACACTGCTGGGTTAAGCGTTAAACCTGCGCTCTTGCATAACTTTCGTTGCTCGCTGATGTCTTGCTGCACGCTAACCAAGCTCGGCGAAGAAAATATCTTTGACTCTCGGCCGTCAGGAGCAGTAATAAAAACCAGTACGATTATTATCATAGTCTCCGCGTATGTGTGCCGAGCTGATGCTAACATGATCTCATCCAGCACTTTGGAGTGCAGTGTGTGTTATGTTAACACACGATCAGTTGGACATCAGCGAATGAGTTATGGAAGAAACTGACAGCCTCTTATTTACCACTGATTTATAAGCAAAACAAAACAGTACTGTGAATACAAATAATCAAATCAATGAAATTTCTTTGGGGGTATTTTTTACCCGTGTAGACGCACCGTGACAGCGCCTGTCATTCGCCTATGAATACACAATATCATGACAACCGATTTGTACAAGTGTGGAGAGTTTTAGCAGTACAGAGAACAAAATATTCAAGACCATCAAACTAGATGGTCAGACAGATTTCTTACTTCAGTTTGCTGACAGCTCATGCAGTGTTAACGAATCAAGTTTTCTTCATTTCGCCGACCCTGATCGTAGTTGTCTATGGTCACTGGAAACAAACGATGAGTAAAATTGTATGTACTACGTAATATTGAGTTTAAAACCACTGAGATAATAGTTCTTGCTTGATCTTTAATGAAATTATTGAACCATAGTTATTTTGGATCTTGTCAAGATTGGTGAAGTCGATTTTTCTAAACAAACCCAACCTGTGATCATATCGCATAATCTTTTTATATTGTGTTATGCTCTATTTTATGGTGAATAATACATAGTATGATCTCTTGATATTCAATATCATTCATAATGTGAAAAAAATAGTAATGATTTACTACTGTGTTGCTCACTGTGTGTTCACTAATCTTGAGGAGATCCATAGTTTAACGGTGTTTACATTCTGCTTCACAATTCACCCGATGATTTATTTCCTGTTCAATTTCAGTTATTTACTTCACAGACTCTGGTGCACATCGTAAAGCATTCATTTGTTTCTTCATAAATATTTCTCAGAGCAGCAAGAAATTACAAAAGAGTTTTGAAGGAAAAATCCTACATGACAGGAATTTGAAATTACAGCAAATGCTTGAGTTATGTTTGAACGCTGGTTGGTCGGTGCCCAAAACTGAATGCCAGGGGCCCACACACTCAATAATTAGCTCATTACCCGACGTAATTACCTCACCTCCTGGGGTTCTGGAGACTGAATTATTAATTCGGAAATCCTGGCGATGCATCTTCATAATTATTGGTGTGTTCTACTGTCCAATTTACCTACGGTAAATAGTGGAGCTAAGCGTAGTTTGTTTTGTCATTTCTACAGCACTGCTTACATCATTTTACATTTAATCAGGAGTGCTCGAAATTGTCTGTCATTCACTCGTACACGCACAAGAAAATGTTTCATGTTCATCTTATCTCTTAATTTATGTTTCATAGTTGAATTGGTCAGCAAAAGTCGCTCATGGAAGCAAATGAAAAACCCTTAGGCGTCATTTCTGCCACGTATAATCAACACTTTATTTCTATGTTCAATACTTTCAAATTACATGTTTTTTACTAGTGTAGGTAATATTAGGCAAGCAATATAGTACTGCAAAAGTCTTTATAACTCAAGTCCATTCAAATTTGTTTCGACAAATCCCAGTGCAGAGAGAAACGTTTCAAAACTCAGGACAGAGCCTCCAGAATCACGCTCGCATTGAGGCTTGTGTTTTGATAATGTGATAAGAACAACAAATGATATTCATGCAGTTCGGCTTATGCGTATTTTAATTTCCTTTCCTGATGTCGAAAAACTTTGCAGTTGATTAGAATATTGGAACCTAAATTAATATTTATGTACATTAGTTCAACACAATGGGAATTTTTGACCTTCAAAAAATTCGTTCTCCTTTCATGCGCGGCCGCAACTTTCATGTGCAATTAAAATAATATTTTTCTACTGTCCTTTACTGAGGCAAATAATCTTCAAATACATTATTTGAATTAAAATTCTAACCACAAATATTTATTTTACTTTTTATTTTGCTCTATTGAAAAATTGTTGCTTTATAAAATTCTTACACTAAATTGATAAATTACGAAACATAAAATGGTACAAAAACTTGCGCTGATCAGTTTGAGAAAAAACTCTGTAATTAGCTCTTTTTTTGCGCCAGTTGACGTGACGAATAATAATTATTATGCGAGGTATTGCTCTTCATAATGATAGGAATTTATATCATTCATTGACCAATATTTCATCTAATATTTTCAAATACTATAATCCCAGAGCTGTAGGATTATTCCCTGCATATTTAACAACATTTATCAGAGGCCTCATTGTTAGCTCTGAAGTAAACGTAGGATTGACGTTTAATGGAAGTAGTTCACACTATATAACTCAGTTACTTCTATAACTCCAAGTTTTTTTCTTGCAATGCACTGTAGACCCTCACATAATTCTAGTCAGAAATCGCTTGATAAGAATATTTAGTATTTCTCTACATCAACAGAATTAATAAAGTTGCGTAAGGGAATGACGCGTTTAACATTTTATTTAGTGTTCTGAGGGATCCCATATTAAATAAATAGGAGTTACTAACTACTGAGGGAGCTGTTAACAGTTAGCATTTAGGTGCTCATTTAAAAAAGGCGTGGGAGTGACAGCTGGAGTTGTGTATTGACAGCAGGACTGGCGGTCTCATCTGCCACGTCACTCTCTGTAATTCCCTGATCTGCTGGTGCTTAGGCGGCCTCTGCTGCTGCTGCTCCTCCACTATATGGGATTTATATGTGTTGTGTGTATTGTGCAGCTGCTGTTGCTGCAGTGTACGAACTGATGTTGATGATACTGCTCTCTGTATACTGTAGTAACTATTATAGATACTGCAGCAGCAACAGCATACATATGTTCCTACAGCAAATTCTCCACTGAAACTTCAACAGTACCAGTATAATGCAGCAACTACAGTATAAAGTATAAATTACAGTATACATACGTACATACAGCAGCTATAACAAATACATTGTTAAAGCTTGTAAAGAAACTGCAAGACGTGCTGCTGGTGACAGTTCGGTGCGGCTGAAGTAATCACAATAGTGGCCACGATGACTCATAAAGCTCCTCATTTATTAAGTTTTAACATATTAAATTAATAAATTACGTATAATTTAAATATGACATAGGTTAGAGGTAAATTATAAATTTTATCAGCATTTTTTCCCAACGATAATGTTTAATGATTCCATCTCGTCAATAACTGAAATAAGATCAAAATATTCATGTCATTGGCTTAGGTTAACGATTTTGCACGTAGAATTTTTATCTTTCGAGGTTCTTTTCAGTTCATCATTCATGTTATTGTGAGACTGTATTGTCATTAAATACAGAGTGTCCCAAAAATATGTGCTCACGCTTTGACTGCCTATTACTAAGGGAAAACTACATAGAATACGGGAAGAATATTGAAGTTTGCTTTTACGGCATTTCATTTTTTTGAATTCAATGTTTTTTCCCTTTAATTCAACTCGTTAGTCTTGCATCTATGTCAATAAATACTGCAATTAAAACAAAATATATGAGTAATGGGCGGTCTAAAAGTGAGTATATTTTTTGGAGACACCCTGTACTTTAAAAGTCTTCAATCACATAAAATTTCAATCACAACCAATTTGAATGAAGTCAGATCATACCTATGGTCATTAAATGTTTTGTCACATAATTTTTTCTTCTTCAAAAAGTATGTTACGGACACACTGATGTTGGCAACGTTTGAATGACTTTACTTTAATTACTTGCAAGTTGCAATTCCCACGACCACTTCGCTGTTAAAAATGGAGCTGCTAGTGAAACTAGGTCAGCTCACACTGCCTTAATCTGATCAGCAGCAGACTTTGCTGAAAAATTCGTAACTGTGGGAGTAGCGTTGTCAAGTTTTTACCTCAATTCCATCGTACTCGCAATAAGATCTGTCAATCTCATATTATTCCGCAATAAGTTTTCTGGCGCGCCCGATATTGCATTACTCTCGTGACGGACACTAAATAAATTAGTGGTAAATCTGCGATTCGGTCTCTAGAAAGGACTTTCGCTCAGTTTTTTCATTGTGTACACTGCGTTGTGTTGTTTTGCCACATTCAAGTATTTCAATTTGGACAGAAAATAAAAACATTGTCACACTCATAGTTCTGGCGAGGTAAGTTATTCTGAAGGGCTGAGGTTTTTAGTTAATATTTAATCATTCAAATTCCACTCAAGTTTTCCTTTGATTTTTATGTTACACGTCTCCAATTAGCAACATTGTAAATTGTAGGTATCATTTCTCTTTAAACCATTAATGCAGCTCAATGGTCGATGTCATGCAAGAATCCCCGGTGGCTTTCTACACTGTTAGTGAGAGAGCTTTGTTTATCCGTGAGAGTTAGAACAGAGCGTACTTGTGTTTGTTGGGTCTCAGCTAACACTTTTGTCCCCTCTCATCTCCGTTGTGTTTGCTCCAGCATTCACACCTATGATGCAGGTCACGTTGTAGACATTAGCACATGCAAGTTTCATTTCCACAGTGTTCATTATTTGTGACGTTGTTTTGTTATTCGTCTTTCATGGAATAAAATTCAGTACTGATTTTGTGCTCATTTCAAAGGATTTTCACTTCGAATAAATTGCAACTTCAATTATTTGTATTGAAGAAAGTAATGATATTAAAGTCAAATTTTAAGCATAATATTTTCATCCTAGGATTAAAGCTGAAAACCACGTGGATTTTTAAGCACCTAGTTCCGAAAAAACTGTCGTCTCATTCTTTAGAGTCGGTGGAACTTATGGTTGGGGAAGCCATACTTAATGCTGCGGGGTAAACCACGCAGTGTTTCCTGGGAAAAGTGTTCCTTGGCAAAATTTTTACGACCTTCGCCAAAGAAGACATTTTGCCGAGACCAGAGTTTTAGATGTCGCACGACCAAAGGCTTTCCTAGCACAATTTGTCGCCCCTACTTGAGACTCTGCTGTGATATTTTCAGTTTATTGTATGTAAATACATGCGCCCGTGCATCCCAACCTCAGGGGTTACGGTCAAGACATTCTTGTGAATTTTAAGAAGAAATACAAGGAAATAAAGATATTTCATCCCCGTAGATAACGTTTCTCTGGAGGTACAGGGATGCGAGCCGTGGCCCCAAAACGTGCGAAGACATTCTACTCCGCCGACCCGAAAAATTTATATTCTTTGTGAAAGTGTAGTAAATATTGCCCCACAAATGCATACAAACCACTGGAATTCACTAGTTTACCGAGGTCTTATATTTGCATGTGATTTTGAAATACAGCTCAATGGTAGCTTTACACTGGAACCCTATAATAGGACACCATAACTATTCGTGATAAAAACATATATAGAGAACAAATAAATAATAAGCATTAATAAGTAGATCGTCATATATGACTGTCTAGATCTTTTCCGTAGTGCAATGGAACCTGAGTTTATGAAAATGCTAAATCATAAAATTTTGAAAAATATTTGCACCGGTTCACATACTCTGTTTTGGTGCGCGAAATCACAAAAAACGGAAACCTCAGCTGGCGAACACACGTGTAGTCAACAGTGTTTGTCTAATTGCTGTGTTAGTAATAATCGTTACTTGATGAGTCTCTACTGCTCTTGCCTACTTCTTCGTGTACTGTGAACAAGAAAATTAGTGGCTTCAATTTGAGGCCTAAGCAGTTTACTATGAAATCCAAGAAGGAAGTCTACACTTATTGCTCTACACGTGTAAAAATATTTAACCACAGTGTATCTTATTTCTAAATCTAATTGTAAGTACGTTTAGATTATCTTAATTCATTAAGTATTTTTTGCTACCGAAAAATATTTGGAAGTAAAAATTGATGCTTCAGAGGTTAAACAGCATCAAATGCATTCACATTAATTTCAGTGGAAATAATTGCTTTAGTTTATGAACATTTTTGGCTGCAAATTAAAATGTGGAATGAATTAAGTTCGAAGACCAAATTTCCGCAGCATTATGTTTAAAATTATTCCATGAATTGCTCATAAAAAATTGAGTACGTAATTAGAATTTAAGACTCAAATAATATTCGTATTGTCTAGAAAAGTATTGTTTTGATAATGCAGGTTTGGATGTTTTTACTATTAATTGGATCTATGCTGTGAAAAACACCAGACAATAATAAAAACATTTATTGAAACTTAACTGATATGTATAAATAAATTACAGATATCTAGTATAAATTTGTAGCTGCAAGTTTATTTTTGTTGAATTTAATCATTTAATACAAAGTACTCCAAACATTCAACTCGATTTACTTCCACTCATTAGGACTTCAAAAATTATTACTCGTTCATGTCTCTGGTCAGAGCTGCTTAGGATTATGAGCTACGACTTCGAAAAAAAAAACTCTTTGAAACTCTGGCATCTGCTGTGCAGCTGCCCTGAAACTTATCTGAGCTACATTTACAGGTACTACATTTCTGCTCCGTTTCGAGAATATGAAAAACTATGATACTTTATTGTTTATTGATACATACTTAACGCAAACTCTAGAGTTGAAATTTTCTCTTTCTTGACGCTTTTCAAATATTGTAGCGTATTCGATATTTCTTTACACGTTCTGAATGTTTTTTGGTGCTTTCGCGTTTTCGCGTCCATTGAGTGCTTTCCGATGCTTGAGTTTTCGAATGTAGTCTGGTACACCTCATTATGAAGACGCGGTGAACATGTATTACTAACAACACTTCATAATGAGTAATGCTGGTCTTTGGAAGGTGTTTGCGCATTAGCTTTCTGGGACCACAGGAACAATCTTTGGAAATGATTATCCATAGGCCCCGCACGCAGCACTCAAGTCATCTATAAAGATCCCATAACGCACGGAAGCTACGACAGTGCCCTCCCATTACTGCAGAGCCGCTCTGTGGGAAAGAGCTCCTTCTTTAAGAAGATAAATCCCTCGAGTGCAGGTGCAACGGTTTTCCTGCACAGATCGTAATATTCCTATTTTGGAGATAACTCTGTAGAAAAGCAGGGTCGTTGTTCTTCAGGCTGTTCATTCTGCGATGCAACTTGGATGTCGTTTTCACGACACCCTGAATGTGAAACGAGGATGCAGGAAAGAGACCAGGAGTTAATGCTATGCTAGAGTAAAGGGGTTAGTGCCCTCAGTTCGCAGTACAGAGTATCGGATCTGTCGAATGTTAATAAAAAATACTAAAAATGTTTACACTTTTTATCATTCTTTCTGTCTCGTAATATAATAATATAAATATTATTCTGTAATAAATTGTTGCATACGATGATTGATGTGAGAAATATTTTTGTTTGCAGGTCCCATATAAAAAAAGAGATATTTACTGTGTATAAAAAACAAGGTTATATCGCTGTGTAACTGCTTGATGTGTGCACACATCATTGTGTGCTGTCTCCTTCCGTTCAGTTTGAAAATCTGAGAATCAACATATAAATGTGTATTTTAATAAATAAAACAGGATATAGTAATATATTTACCTGTTATGCTCATCTATTTTCGCTCCATTTTCACGAGCCGTTTACTCCAATATTCATTTGAGAAGTAGAAGTCGAGATGAATACGATGACGCTTTCGGAGAAAATTTGTTCTTTCATACCTTCATGCGTGTATAATTTTTATTTCAAACGAAAAGGGATTCATAAACCGAATTGCCCTATTTCATAAGAAACGCATTGACACTTGCATGAAATATTCAAATGGCCTATGTTCATGCAAACAGCTGCTCCACGAAATGAAGTCTGCTTCATAATTTTATTCGCTGTATATCGGATACCTGAATATCGACAATTTGGAAAGACTGTTCATGTTTAATGCTGCGAGTGAGTTCAGCCATGAATATTTCACTTGTTCTAAGGATTGTTTTGCCATGACGAAGAAGGAATGACGATATTGTTCACTTCTAGTACCGCTTGTGGGACGACATTTTTATGGATGGCGGTGATGCTGGACAATGGAGTCGTCAATTCCGAGTGAACTAACATTTCACGAGGGAGAATGGAAAGCCCTAAGCACACATTGATAACAGACAGCTTCATCGAAACGAAAAAGTGACTTTATACTGTGTGTGTGTATGGAGATTACGCTTCCAGCATAGTCTAATGAAATATAGTGATGTTTGCTTGGTTTTGAACGACGTTGTTGCAAACACATGTGCAGCAAAACTGTGCGTCCGAATGAAAACGATGTCATTGTTTAAGCCCGTCAAAATGATAATGGTTCGCTGGCTTGTACAGTAAATGGGAATAATTCGTATGTTCGTATACTTGTTGTTTAGAACTATCTTCCCTCTTCTAAAATATTGACTGAAACATTAACTGGGTTCACGCAGATCCTACAACGGGTAATCATTTAAAGTAAATTAATAACGGAATAAAATAAATTTGTGTTTTTGTCGCATACCAGTGACAGAACAATGGTTATTATCCCTTACTATTTGTTAGCAACAGAAAATAATAGTTACTATTCCGTACTAGTGATGAGACAGTGACTCAAAGTATGTTATGAAAATTTATCTTATACAAATGTTCAAAAAATCAGAAATTTTCGGTATTTTTGAAAATAATTTGTTCCCGCCGAGATTATAGTATCTGTCTGTATTTATTAAACTACTCCTTTTAAGGACCTAGTGATCATTGGCTTCATCTTTTCTTGGGTTTGAGCAGAAGAATTGTGTACGTATACTACACCCAACAAATGATTCAAGCATTCTGCTGCTCAACGAACACGCGTCGTCAGTAAAAGAGGTCAGAAATGGTCATTTGGTACATTTACCAGAAGTAATAGTTCTTTTGCATGCATGGCAATACGTGTACATATAGCCAATGAGCTCAAACGCTGCATAAATAAATATATGCCATTTCCTAAATTTTCATGAAAAATGGAAGAGCAGAGAAAAAGGATCGTTGAAATAATAATAAAGTGTGACTAACTAATAAGGTTAAAGGAATGCGTCACTAAATAATTCTGAGAAGTTATGCTATTCTGAACGTACTTTAAGAGCTAAATTTATATTGAATCTTTTTAAACTATTTCTTCCCCTCTATGTCTTCTGTCTCTTCGAAGCTCTTTGACATCAGTAATCGAGTTCAGTAGATGTCTTAAAGATATCGTCACATACTACACACGATATCAAGTGACGATATTTGCGTTCACCAGGGGTTGTTGGTTCAGAAGCGTTGGTTCAGCTACAAACTGCACGTACACTTAGTGCCTTCACTGCACAGTCTGTGCACTGCAGTATTCCATAAGGCTTACGATCGCCATCGTTTCAATGGGATGTGCTTTGCCACGATTTATTCTGTTTGAATTACGAGCTGGGGAGCGAGGAGAATCGCCACGTTTGAAGTAGAATTATGCCATCAGCTTTGCATGGTCCCACTGCATGCTGCGTGCAATATTCGGCGAGCGGTGACAATAGCCTGTCATCGATTATTGGAACGCGTAAGAATTTTTGCAGATACCCGATATTTCGGGAGTCCTTCTCTTTTCCTTCAAGGAAACAAATCCTTGTGCATTGAATGGAACATCCTAGTTTTTGGATTTAAAGGCTCGGTTGCACATCACACGCAAGCTCGTTTTTATTAAAGAAAAACCTTGCTTTTGGGGCGCCGCACGTGAGTAGAGGTTTCCTATAATGAAAGTAATACTCCAATGTATCCATGAATATAGGAGTAAACTCTTTAGTTTTGTCAATGATTTTTCGTCTTTTACGCTCTGACTTGAAAGCCATTTCATTTATTGGTTCTGCACTGCAATTCTAAAAATATTTAGCATTGTACCATACGTAATTTCTGTATAGAACAAGTTGCAGATCAAATGTGCGAAAACAGTCAGGAAGCTGCCACTAGTGAAGTATTGAAATTTTAGCAAAATCTAAGTTGAATTAAAAGAATAAATCTCTATTTCCAGCAATTGTGTTCAAACGTTTCACCTAGCAGGTAACTTGTGACTGTGATATACATAGTAAACGATACTGCAGTGCAACATATACAACTTTTAACTGCAACTTGTATGTTATGCATAGTAGACGATATTCCAATGTATATTCTACAGCCTCTGTCACGTTCTATCTATCTCTACTAGTGGACTACGCAGTAGCTTAATTTAACCATACATTATTGCCTTATCATTTCACGTTTTAGAATATTTTATGATGACATGAAAATCTGAAGATTTAGTTCTAGAGCACAGGACTGAAATGCTAAATTTTAAAATGTATATCATTATGGTAACCCACAACGCTCAATCGCTATATGGAACTCACTCATTATTTTGCATCTAGTGAAACGATTCGCGATTATCATCGATATATGTTGAAGAACTTATGATGTTAAACAATTTTCTAGATTAGAACTAATAATGTACGCTGGTGTAATAAGCAAAGACTTTTTACCACCGAGTGGGTGTGGCCAGTAGCAATTTATTTTTCTCAAGCAAAATACTACCGTTACCTTCTACTCAGATCTTAAGCCTATAGCGTATAGGTGTCTTTCTACGCCGTTTTCTCGTACATTATTGAGTATTCTCGGGTTCCTGTTCTAACACTTTTTAGGAGCACTGTAGAAGTCTGGCTGGCAATCCTCTCAGCAAAATTACTAGAGTCCCAGCGTGGCAAAAATGGAATCTTTATTAATCGAGACAAACCGTGAGAGCTTTGGCCAGCGAACCTCTTCTGTCTTAAGAACGAAAGTGAGTTCTTAACAGAATTTTTCAATACGTCATCCAAAGTGTGTCTGCTTTGAGTTTTTAATCTCCTTTTACTGAAAGTCCGTTTTATGAATTAGATTGGTAAAAATTAGAGCTTTTACATGGGATTAAACTGTTTTATAGGGACTACAGAATATCCTCGCCACACCCGATGTTTTCATCGTAGTTTACTTGCGCCCCTAACTTTTGCTTTGTATTTAATTGAAAAATGTAAGTTCTTCCATGAAGAATATAGGACGCCGTTTCATTTCGCTTCTCTGTGGCGTCAAGTTTTGAAATTGAACTGCAAAACATAGCATTCCTCCATGAACTTTTATTAGTAATAAGAGTCCCTAGATTAATTGTGCTACAGCCTCTACCTGAAAAGTAATGCATTCATTGCCTTTTTTCACATTTCCTTTTTTTGTGCAATAGTTCCTAAGTAGGAAATCATCTAATGCTTTTTGATCATTACCGAGCAGTTTTTGTAAATAATAAAAGTATATATTGTTCTTATTTGTGCCTTGACTAAGACCTTCAACAACTGTCGCAAAGTAAGATTGGTTTATTGTTTCGAACAATAACTTGCTTTAGCTAATGGCAAGTGTGAGTTAGTATTTCATTAATAATCATCAGTTGTTACCGTCAACCTTTTACTTTTTTTTGTGTCGTTTATTTGAGTGTAAAAATATATTTATTCAACAGAGCCTTAAACTATCTTCAATTTAATTAACTTAAAAGCTTCAGAAGACACACAGTAGCTGATGATTGTAATTACTAAATTTGGAAGCTCGAAAGTGTTTCTAGCCTTTTAGCATGGTACTTGACTGACATATTTTCCTATGGTAACACAAGCAGTTTATTTAAGCCGCAAATGCTGTTAAAATTCCGGTAGAACTAAAACAAATTGCTGTAACGATGCAAAAGCAAGAGTAAAAGCAAGCTAAGAGTAGCTCCAACAGCCCATGATCATAATAACGCGACCTTATCTCACAACTCCTCATTTCCTGGTAATAACGAAGTTTGCCGTCCTCAACCAACATAGAAAGTCAGTCCTTGCTGTGCTTGGAGGCTCATTTAAGAGCCTCAACTCCAGTGGACCTGAAATTTCCAAGTACTTTGTGCATAAGTTCAGCATATGTGCTTGTCTCATTGTCCGTAGCATCGTTTACCAACGTTTTCGTGGGCAGGATCAAAGTTTAGACTATCAGTTTCTCCCTCCAGTACGCACATAAAAATTTCACCGTGGATACACTTTGTTTTTGTATGTATTGCCTTTCGACATTTTTTTTTCGGGGCATGGTTCCTTTACCTATTTGCCAAGCTAAAAGTATTATTTAAAGTGTAAGTCATTCATTTTTCGATATTTTGAAACAATTATGCATATTACGACATTTAGAATTGTTAAACGGTTTGGTAGCTTCAATGCTTGTTGTATTTTCTTCATGGATATTCATAATAATTAATGTCTATAGCTCTGCGGTATTTCTGCTCATGAGCGTCATATCTGCTTCCAGAAAGACTTTAATATCCGTATAACCTTCTTTGAAATTCAAAGCAGTGGAAGATCTTGTCATCAGGTAGCCCTTCATTTTCTTTATGCTTTGAGTTTTCATTGAGCGGATACAGTCTGAGAAAATAAGATGAATATAACTGTTAGTTAATCTCAGCCTCGCAATCGACGTACTCTGCTTCATCGCAATCGACGTACTCTGCTTCATCGCAATCGACGTACTCTGCTTCATCGCAATCGACGTACTCTGCTTCATCGCAATCGACGTACTCTGCTTCATCGCAATCGACGTACTCTGCTTCATCGCAATCGACGTACTCTGCTTCATCGCAATCGACGTACTCTGCTTATCGAGACTCTACATCTTTAATTAACACTAGTGTTGCTGATCCTATTTTCGAGTCTTCATTCACTTTCAGCCTAGAACTTATATTGAAAAATATTGAACTTCATTTCATATATCTTAAAAATATTGAACTTCATTTCATATATCTTAAAAATATTTTGTCTTGTATCGAAGATAACCTTTACGGTCCAAACATTTACTTCAAAAGAATATATATATATAATATACAGGGTGTCCCACAAAAAAGAGGCCCGAAATTTTAATTTATATAACTTTAAATCTATTGCATATAATTCGGTTCCGTAAACATATTTTTTTGAATACAGCTTTTGTCTATCAATGTAAGAAATTTCATATAATTATTTCTCATGGTATTCGTACAGTAGCAATTTCACACTGCCTACCGAAAAGCCTTTTTGTGCAAGGATAAAAGAGCTTAAAATTAGATTTCAGATAATATTTATTTTATAATAACAAATAGAATAGAATAGAATGAGGCTATAGGAACGAACCTTCGAGCCCATTTTTGGGTCGGATAATTACTTCGATAATTATTCGATTGTCTGTATGTATGTATATATATATATATATATATATACATACATATATACAGTGCAGTACAGTTTCATTGCAATGAAATTGGAGATTCTAGAACTTTGGTATTTCAGAGCTCTTATAGTAATCATCTCTTTCATGTACGAGTGTGATGATTGGATACGTTTATGTTTTCAATCGATTTTAGCCAAGAATCTCATTCACGATAGCATGTGAAATAACTGTAAGGGTTTTATTGAAATACATTGAACTTTTGCCTTGAAATATGTCATTTGTTTTCGATTTTATCTGTTAGCTGATGCGAACTTTTTTGTGTCATTAATCAAAATAAAAAATTCAATTACCTTGTCAGTGGAAAAAATTTATTCGTAAAAATATCTAGGGCCGATGGATTTTAGGACCACTAGCCTCAAATTTATGGGATTATTGCCAGGAGATCATTCTTTGCCGTGTTCAATATCAGAGCCGAGAGAAAAAGACCTGCCGGTACTACTTACGTGTCTCTTTAATAGTCTTTGACTTTTCTGCTTTGGAATCCTCTTGCCTGACTTCCCGAGTTTCAAAGAAGGCAAGAAAGCACTCGAGGTTTTTCCGGCCTTTCAACGGCAAAGGAAATTCCACTCGGAGCAAATTAACCTGGTGAGTGTCATTGAAGTCATCTCTGGGGCCGCTTCCTGGCCTTTAATGAACTACTCTCGAGGAATGAGAGAGAAATGCCTTCTTCTTCTCTGTGGTAGCGGTGGGATTCGCCTGTGCAACCGCAGCAGAAAGTAAAACGAATAGAGCTGTTTTCGAATTTTTCGAGAATCGTTCGGGAATAGATTTTTTCGAGTTTTAATACATGCTGTCGCTCATATTCTTCAGTTAATGCCTTTATAAATCAAGCTGTGGAACCCGCACTAAACTATCTAACAACTCATTGGTTCTATCTACAAAGCTCGGCAATAAATTTAAGGTAATTCATATAGCTTGAACTTGTTTCTTATAACTGTAATCCAACTAGGTCAAGCATGGCGGGGCATAAATGCTGTTACAAAATAAAAACCATTTTTTTCAGTAAATACATTTATTTCAAGGTACACTTTTAACAGATAGTAAGTATCATAATTTATTATCTACAACTTCAAGACAATTATTAAAAATACTTCCCTTTTACCCTCGCTACTTTGTGAAGTCTTTTAGGAAAGTCTTAAATGGCCGCACGAACTACCATGGGCATTTTCAGCCTAGCATTCATTTAATTTTCTCTTAAAACTTTGATACTCTTGCAAGGAGTAGAACAAGCTTCACCTTGAGAATTAATTTTATGAATTTACATAGGGTAATATTTGTGAAACAATAATTATTAAAATTTACTTGAAAACATGCAACAAGAATTTATTATGCCCCACACTGTACGTAATATCCATTCAACTGTTATGAGTCGTTAATCTTCAATTCTGTGGACGCCCAAGAAAGAGGTTCTTAGATTCTAACTAGGACAAAGTGTTTCCCTCAAAATGCCGCTGATGAATAGAAATGGGAAGACATGGCTGGTCGAATTCCATTAGTAGTAGCAGGAAAGTCCATTTGCGAGCGGTGAAGTAAAATAGAAGATTCCTCAGTCTGCCCTGTAACTTACAGTATGACCAGTACACAGCTCAGTTGCTGTAAATCATACCATTTTATGTTGTTTTTTTCGTATCAAATGTCCTACGGAAGTTCACTCAATGATATAGAAAACACAATTTGTTTCTCGGAAATTCCTTTTGGAACTGATGCTGGAAGAATGGATGTCAGAATTTTCTTGGTGTTCTCTTGCATTTATTTTTGTCTTTGAGAGATTTTTTGTTCCAATAATTTACTAAAAATCGTGTCTGGCTTTATTTCTTTAATTTTTTATACAATATGAAGAGTTTTATTTGCAATTTTTACGACAGATTTAATTCTGAGTTTCAATTCTAGACTCTTTTAAAAATTTGAGTTACATTTTTGTGCCCAAACTCAAACCTGATCTCAGTGAAACTCAAAGGGTGCATAATTTATTTTTCATTGATAAAGTAGAAAATTTGAGAAACTTTTATCGCTGGAATAGGGCGTGTTTTTTTTGTATATTTTCCGAAAGCACTTCTGCATTACTGTTTTGTAATTATCATTACTACACAGGTGCGGGTTAATGCATTATGAACTGAATATTTAAACAGAGGATAAAATAAAACAACTTTCCAACAAATAGATACATTAAGCATTGGAAAATTCGGTGAAAATTTAAGCAGTATTTGGATTACCGAATATTGTCATGAATTTCACCTAAACATCCAGAGCACTGCTGGACGAGAGAAGCTAACGTCATGCCCTCATCTTACAGTGTAGTGATTGTGTAGGAATTTTACGACTTATTAACACGTTTGTTGCGATTGCCTAGCTGGTGCAAATCTTTACTTTGTACATACAGTCACTAGAAAGCTTTGAAAAAATTACAGAACCTAACCTGAGTGACCCACCGGTGGGTCGCATCACAACAAACGTGTTAACACATTTCCTGCGGAGTGACGCACCGGTGGGTCACTCAGGTTAGGTTCTGTAATTTTTTTTCAAAGCTTTCTAGGGACTATGTGTTGAAAGTAAAGATTTGCACCGGCTAGGCAATCGCAAGAAATGTGTTAAGTTGTCCATAGGCATTGAAAGCTATAAAATGCAGCCATTGTCACCTAGCATACCGAAGTGAAGTTTGGCTTAAAAAGATAGTTGCAAATATTAATATGAAATGAAGTCAATAAGTAGGTGATACATTCTTTCAAAAGTCCTTAATTGATAGATTCAGGGCGCTCGTGGAAGGTGAAACGAAAAAATTGAAGCTGTAAGAAAGTTATGAACATTTTGTGTGTGTGTAATTATTCATGCACGCTAGGAAACTTTTTGTATTTTACTCATCAGCAATTTATTCATCTAACAAGCTCAAAAAATGATGGGTTAATAATTTTTAGGCTGAAAGCATTTTGACAAAAAGTTTTATATGATGTTTAAGCACTTTGAAATACTCTAAATCCTTTCCTTCATTCTTCCTAGGACTTCACCTAGGCTGGTCAATCTTAAAAATGCCTATGTGTTGGTAAATTACAAATGTGAACAGCCTAATCCCCACACATCTCTGCAGATGCATGTGATTTACAGATTCTTTCGCAAACAAGTCTTATTTAGCTGTCTAGAGCACAAATGTCATTTTTCCTTGATACATATGTACGTCATATATAATTTTACCACGTCTGGTGCTTCCGCAATCTCAATTCAGGTTGGCCTAAAATTTGCACTCCGAAGCTATTTCTATGAAAATTCACCAGGAGAAAAGGCGTCAAAATGTGGCTTGATGAGAAAAACCACTGCATTTTTCATGTCAGTGTTAATGCTTTAGCTCTTACTTTAATTGAAATGTTCATCTGCTTGTGCTCGTCGACTTGTTCCTAATTTTCAGTTCTGTGCATTGCATGTTACCAGAACGTAGGACTGTTAGCTTACGGTTCAAATCAAATTTATTTAAATTAATTTACGGATGTAGTTGGTTCCCAAATGCATCTGTAAATAAACGCTAATACTACTATGAACCATCGAAATATAGCATGCTCTTTAGAAATTCATGTATTCTTGTACGGCACTTCAAGTTCAAGGACGAAGAGAAATACATGATGGTAGCAAATCATGGAATAAAAATATTTCAAGACCCTTCTTCCGCATTTCCGCCAGACCACGATGAATGATGATGAAAACATCATGCTTTCGGGCAGCTTCATAATTTACAGGCCATCTCGTGACACGAAGCTCAGGCCTCCACCGAGTCTTGTCTTCTGCTTCAGGGTAAATATTTGGAAAGAACTAAAAGTTCAGGGGGAAGATTTACAGCACTGAATGCGTTGCTAACTGGAGTGAGCTTCTTCTGAAATTTAAGAGACACTTTATTCTTAGTTTTGTTTCCAATGGTTTCTGAACATAGCTTGGAATGCTGTCACTATGTCTGCTCATAATACTCTGTCGCCATTTTGTATATTCTACTTTTACAGCCCACAGTATTCGGTTATTTATAATAGCTTATAACTATTGCCATTTAAGAAACTAGTAATGTTTCACACATAGAGAAGTGGGAAAAATGAGTGAATGATAAAAATTAAACAAATCTTCGAGTAAGTGAGTTGTAATAACAATTACACGAAAATTTATTCGAAACGTAAATAATTTTCGAATTTATACGTTTTTTCAGTTATCTGCTGACAATGGTGTTTTTCCTTCGTTGAACAATTTCTATTTGGGATGTACGGCAAAGCGTGAAAGTCTGAAACCCAAAACTCTTCAGATCGGCCATTTGCTTTTTTGCTACAGAAAAATATTTAGTGGAAGTGCCAAATCCTGTGAGTATATTGATCACATAAAAAATATGACTTGTTTCTTCATGGATACCATGGTTGATTTAAAATCACTAAACAAACATCAAGGTTTGAATACGATCCACAATTTTCATAATGTTGGTTGTTAGTACGAGCATTCAGTCTTGTTTAGTTATAATCACATGAAAACATTTGTGTTTAAGTTCATCAAAGCTTCTTTTTCCTGCTACACGCAAAATGTACAAAAATACCCATTTTTATTCCGTCAGCAGATCATCAATAAAATAGCCTATTTATTTTCATTTCCTTTGTCATCGCCTGCACGAAATTAAGGCGATGAGGCCTTGTTGAGCTGCTACAGCTACAGAGCAGTTTGTTCATTACACTTGGCTGTCACTAGAAAAGTGCTTGCGATGTGGCGGTCTAATTAACTCTGCTGTGATGCTGTGTGGTGTTCCACCTAGAGGGACCATTCTTACAGAACTACACTCCTCTGTTTAGTTGAAAAATTGCTCGGGCTTTGAGCATTTTTCTTCTTACCTTTTGAACAAGGATGCCATTTATGACACTCCGGCTACTTTGTTTGAAATAAGAGTGAGATGAAACATAAGGGAAGGGCTCGATCTGACATGTTAAGAATAAACTTTACTCTTTATCTTTAATTTTTGCTACTCATATACTCGTGCTAGGAAGACTGTTTTATATTACTCAAAAAACTTTATTGTACATTATATGGCATCTTAATTACGTGTAGTTTAGTAGTTATTGTATAACGTGTTATATTGGATGCGTGTAAGATACGTTAAGTTTACCAAAAAACTATATATATGCCCCTGAATTTCTTTTTAAATGAATTGTATTAAATTTAAAGTCTTGCAGTTTCAATAGAATAGAGACTGAACAGTTAGTTCTAACGAACACCTCATTAGTTTACACAATGAAAATACCCAACGTTTGAAAAAATTATTATTATGATCATGCCTCCAGATGGTGTACTAATTAAGAGTTACTTGTAAAGACGGCAAATTAGTTATTCTCCTGCATAATTTAAGCATTAAAAGCTTGCATGGAACTTTCAACCAGTACTGATTATAATGAAAAATATCTTCACTGTATCGTTATATATATTCCTTAGTTCAGTATACTTTCCAGTTTATTCGTCAGTTAACATACCAGTTTATACTCTCATTAAACAATTTTGAATGGTTTTCATGAGTTTACAACGATAGAATCGAATTAAAAGTTAATGAATAAAGTTATGTGATCTGTGTAAGCAGTTATTTTCTGGTATTTTTTGTATAAATGAATTAATATTGACACGCTTTATTGACTCTATGAGGTGAGGTACACAGCGATGTTAGTAAACAGCACCGTAATTCAAATCAAACTTCTGTGGCTTACCCTCCTATAAGGAAATTGGAGGAATGATTAAACAATTTTGGAAACTTTGCTGTAATAACCATTCAAAACAATCACAAAATATTTTGCATTGCTATGAAATGCATTCAGTCATAAATAGAAGACTGTGACTTGGGTAAAACGACCGAATAATTATCGAAGTAATTATCCGACCCAAGAATGGGCCAGAAGGTTCGTTCCTATAGCCTCATTCTATTCTATTCTATTCTACTTCAAAGGCAGAATGGGATTTAGTACAGGAGAATGTCTTTATAGTATCCATGTGACTTAATAATGCTTGGGGTATAGGTAACATTGAAGAACTCGACCTTCAATGAACGTATACTCTGACAATACACACGTCCTCGTCTGCGTACTTTGGAGGAACTAATGTTGGTCAGTGATATTCCAGCTGTCTACTGAAGACTTGCTAACAATTATAACACAGTGCTGTAGCAGGTACTATTTCAGTTATGCAGACTTATTATAGCTAGGCAGAGACCTTTGTCTTGATGGAGATACCCATTGCTCTCGACCTACCTTTTGTACGAGTATCTTCGCTGCTTCGTTTGTTCACTTAGATATGCAAAGTTCGTTTTCGTCTCTTTGAAATGGTCCTTACTGCTGTCAAATGCCTCAAACAATGATAACATTGAGGAAACAATTAGCCTGATAGGGATATACTAGTGAAAAGTATTAGTTGTGCATAAGACAGTATGGGATTCTCTTATAAGATGAATATGATGATTAAGAATTGAATTTGCCCTCACAAAATTTCAGAGATTTTCTAAAATGGCTATTTAAGAAACAATTTTTTCAGCCATTCTGAACGTTTTTGAAAAGATGTGTACATTATTTAATTTTATTCCTGTTACTAGTATTGGAGAAACTAATACATTTTAAAAGTAAAATACCATGATCTATTTGATGCATTGCCTGCTTTTTATGGGTATCACGAAAAATTCTTTCCCGCATTTTTTCCTGTGTATTGAACTCGTCATCAAGACCCAAGATATCAATTGATAGTGAATCATTTTAATCAAAAGTTGAAATAATTAAAATGATAAAACTGAATATCTTTATACTTTCTTTTAGAAAAAACCATGACTTTGTCGCAGCATGCACTCATTACTGATAAATTCAAGCTTGCTGCTTACTGCTCCTAGTTAGCCTTCAACTGAGTATTCCCTTAGGTCACACAAATTGATGCTGTGTTCAAAGCAATGAACTTAATCTCCTGTTCTTTTTCTTCCACATTAATCTCAAATCAATTACCATCCTGAGACTCAGAAGAAGTTTTAATGAATGTATGTAGACACAGCGAGTAGAACTAAAAATCAGTTAATTTCATTATCCTGTTTTTTCAGCGAATTTTATTCCGAAAAATATGAGTCTGATTACAAATTCACGAGCTATTCTTTAAAATATCTGCGAGAAATTATCTTTTTTAATGTTCACAGAGTTTACGTTTTGGACTTCTTTTATTGTAAAATATTCGTGATGATCTTGTTGTTCATGTTCATGTGCTTTCCGTGAGCTTTCTAAAATTATTTCTTATTGTGCAGGTCTCTCCAAAGCAGCACATAATGACGTTATTTTAATGTTGTGATGGAGGTGAATTCATTTAAATATTAGATTAATTAGTGTAATGATGTTAGTAAAATGTGATCACGTTCCACAGAAAAGCGGGACGCTGAATAAATTAAATCTAGAAAAACAGCTTTGTTTTGTTGCTGGCTGATGTTTGTCCAGTTCAAAGCTTTTTGCTAATTATCACTCAGCCGCTGTGATGAAAATAAGAGACATGTATTGTAACACAGTTACAACAAGCGTTTGTACTGAAAAACAGTGCTGCAACAGAATTTAATTTGTAAGTTATTGGAAATTATGAATTTGATTTTTCTTTAAATTGTCTATTAGTAGCATTTAACTGCACATGTTAGTATCCTGTTCAGATAGGCAATTGCCTCCCCACGGTATAATGTAATCAACTCAGAACATTTAATTTGGTAAAGAACTTGAAAAACATGAAATTCATTCTATTTAAACTACGAGTATTTCTGAATTGCTTCTCTAGAGACTGCGTCAACAAAAAGTACGAGTTTCTTCTGACAAGTCCAGTTTTAGAGTTAAGAGAATGATCGAATGTGACTGGAGTAATCTAAATTGTGTTGAATGTTTACATAGGTAAAACTTTCCATGTATTAGTTGTTCATTCTGCTTTTTATATTTTTAGAGCTTGCACTCTTATTTTCTTTCTTTTGCTCGCCTAGCAGCTTTATTTCTTTCATTTTCTTACGAGATGCTCACGCTGAAAGAAAAGGTCGTTGCAATTTTCCATTTAGCAATTTTTCTTTGGGTCATGCAACATTTATTTCAGCAAAAGAGATAGAAGTGATTAGGAATTTAGTACAAAATATTATCGGAGCCCATTATTGTTCGCAATGGATTGGAAATTTCATGCCGAATATTAGCCTATATTCCCCAAAATAGGCAAGCTTATGCTTACAAAAGCGAATCCCCGATCCTTCAATTTACCGTAAGCAAGAGTTTTTTATTCTTAGCTATAACATGCGTGTTCTGCGCCCATTTATAGTTCGAACAATGCTTTGCATTCGTTTATTTCCGTGCTACGGTCTTTAAAACTTTTAATCATTTTGTAGTACAGTCTCTTGGATTGCATGCGCACTGGAAATGTTGTTTTTATACCGTATGTCCCACAAAAACCCGAACCGAGTATTTATTTTCCCGTATCAGTAATACCATCATTCGACTTATTGTATGCTCTTTTCTATAAATTAATTTTGAGGGATAATTTTGCTAGACATTAAATGCTTTTGGTATTCTTATGATGGTATTACTGATACGGGACATACAGTACGGGTTCGGATTTTTGTGGGACAAACTGTATAGTGTCAACAAAATTGGAAAATAAACTGTTAGGGGGAAATTCATAATTTTTCTAGTACATAAGCTGATACTATGTATTGTATCTTTGTGTAGGCGATTAAATGCGTTCAATCTATCAATAGTTATTGTAACTTCAATTTAAATATAATACTAATGGCACAGCTTGTCGAATAGCATCGCACTCGAAGCGTATTCATAACTTTTATTTAAAAGCATCAGGTGCATAGTAAATTTGCCCGTTTTCAAGTTGTCGCTTGAAAAACTGTGTCTTATATACTGTGTTCTCTTGACTTTAACTTATAGCTAATTTTTTATTCAGAGCTACAAGTCATACATGATTCTTGATTGTTACATGAAGCCTTGCGCAAGTGTTGCCTTGCGTGCCTGGTATGACTTGAATGCGTCATTCGATGCATCATCATGCATCATACATACAAATCAAACGGGAATTGGTATGTTTCCGTGTCAGTGATGCATAGATATAAATACGATGCTCAATTAATAGAGACAACACCATGTGATGATCTAACGAGTCATGCAGCTCGTATCTCGTTTTTTTTTGTTGCAGATACAGCACGTGGTGTTTCTCATATTCAGACGCGTAATGAGAAGTACAAGCGAGGTCGCTATTATTGCGTATGCGAGCGCAGTAGTTAATTATTGCATTGCTGTCTGCAAAGCGGATGTGTAATATGCATCGAAATGAAGAACTAAATTACAGTCTCGCAGGAGCGTGCATCGCGCCGATGTAACATTCCTACTTCTGAGTGTAGCCGTTCCATTTTATTTCGTCATAGTGGATAATTTTGAAATTTCCCTGTCTTTAATTGAACTTTCTTAGTAGCTCTGTGAAGTTCTTCATGGGGTATTTAAATATTCGTGTAAAGTGTTTGGGCTTAGATAACTGAAACGAATCATAAGTAAATTAATATTTATCGAAATTAAAGTAATGTGAATCCTAAATAAATATATGATGCACGTACTAATTGAGATCGATCCGTTAAGTTTCGTTATGCGTTAGATTAATCACACTAAATAAGACAATTTTTGTCGTCAGATAGGGGGTTGTTATTTTTCTTTTACTTATATCTAAAAGCATGAAAAAATACCGAGATTCATTTCTATTTTAGATTTTGTGCGTGGGATAATGATATACATGAAATTTATCTACTCCTGCTGGAACAAAGTAGGAAATTTGAATTCTGATTTGCACAAATTATAGGTACAAAACGATGTCTGAAGCAATAGTAGCGTTTGTTTATTCTATCAGACTCTAAATATAGTCTTCCATTATATTTTCAATTTACATTTATGACTTTTGGTAACGACGCTCGAAGTCCAATGTATCGTGGTGAAAACGCTCGCCATGCTTTTCGGAGTACACCAATGTGTTCTTATATTTGTTAAGATGAGCGTCAAGGATATGGACTTGGAGCAACATCCTGCAACAAGTCTTGCTGTAGTTTGTCACTAAGGTCTCAACAAGCTTCACATAGCTTTCGGTTTGATGATTCACCAAGAAACTAAAACCCACTACGATAATACTGTTCCATGCTGCTTTCTCCATCTTAGTGAGCTTCTTGGGAAACTACTTCCATTCTATGACTTTTTTATTTGTGGACCGATGAAGACACCAGCTTCCACTTTTGCTACAGACGGCTTAGGAAAGAAATTTTGGGATACCTGATAGCTGCGTACTGTTTATCAAAAGCTCTAACGAATTGTTTCATAAGGCCAAATTTCAAGTGCAGTGGGGAAAACAGTACTTCTCTGGGCTCCAGCAATGGTTCCATTTTGACGTTTTTCACCACACAAAACTCGGTCCACAGTTGCCAGTCCCGCTTGTGGTAGTGATAAAGTCCCATAATATGATAAAGAAACTTGATAAAGTCATCTTGGAGACCCATCAAATTTCTACCATTTTGAAATCTCCAATAACCTCCCAACAGTATTCTTGATATTTCAAGGCATCTAACAATATTTTGACATTACTGTTTCGTTTTTTGAGTTGTACAGAGTGAGCTAGGAGAAGAGATGGATATATATTTCTGTTGCGAAGCAGCATTGCTTTGAGGTTCTTGCACAAGCTGTTGATAAGAAGGCTCCACTCGTTGGGATCACAGGAGATTCCAATTGCCTCAAACAGACCGGTCACATTGTTAACAAACGCGTAAAAAGTTTAAAAAGTGCTTGTGTTGATTTCTGTGTCCTCATATATGAACAATTTCATTTAACAATTTTCACTGCTTGAGCTCGACGTCAGAAGCTCGCCATATGACTTCGTGAGACCAAGATCTCTGATCAGGTCATTGATATCTCCTTAGTTGGAGTAGTATGGGTTTCTCTCCTGAGTTGCTCATCTGATAGCTGCGTCATTGACTTCATCCTCATCTGAACTACTTTTCCTTTGTACACACTGCTTTGGAGGAGTGGACACAGAGAGATCAGGCCAGTGTTGCACTGGCACAACGGATGACAGAAGGTCTGGATTTATGATAGCAGGTACGTTTTGCCTGCACGACGCTTGGAAGGGTCCACCATGTAAAAAAAACAATTGCTTGAGTAGTCATTTGGTTCTCTCTAAATTCTTGAGATTGTGGACTTTATGGGTTTGTTTTCCCCTCGGTACCATCTTATAGAAAAACAACGAAAATATTCCTATTAAAAAAATAAGTTCAGCAGAAAATTCGAAAATCTTTCGATCAAATTGGAACCTGAATATCGATTCTTCGATCAACTTCGCTAAGAATGAAAACACGTATAATATTACTGATAGATTTCACTTAATGTAGTTGTTATGTAAAATTAAATGAAAAACAGTTTCCAAATAAGCAAAACAAACTTTATATAAGTCTTGCTTTCCAGAGTACGCAGGTAAAATGAGGAGCCTAAGGTTTGTCCTGATCCCCGACAGGCATGCCAAAAGATAGTTTGTAGGCCTCCCGCATTCTCGCAGGTCTTTTCACAGAGTAATTTTTAGCTCTCGTCTTAATAAATTCGCCTCTAACTTAAAAAAATTCGTCTGCAAGATACTTACATCCTCTTGATATTATGTATGATGCATGCTGACATTAATGATGAGTGACGATCAACGTGTCTACACTGCGACAGCTGGAAGAAAATTGATCTGTGTAACGGAATTCTTTATATGTGTGGTGCCATTTACGTTGCCAGAAGGTTCTTGGAGGTCGTGAAACCTTTAGGAACGTTGATACAGAGATACCTGTTGCTGGCACATTTAGAAAGCGTTCAAAACGTCGCTGTCTACGTAAGAAAAATCAAGTTTAAAGGAAATAGTTGTCATTTTCTTTGTTTTTTAGAGAGAAGCAGCCAGCAAAAAACATTTGTTGACTAAATCCAAGAAATGGAATATTGTTGCACGGTGTTATCAATGAGTTTCACAACAAAGTGCGCTGAAGACAATTGTTAACGCAGCACATATGCAGTTACCAACAAGTTTTACGGTAGGATTTCTCCCGCTCCTTCGAGAGTTTGTACGAGTATATGGTTGCAGTCACAGCATCTCAAAATGCCCTTTCCTGTCCACTTTAGAATCTGCAACGCTTTGTACTCGAGTATTGTGACTCAAGTTTCAGAGACAAGTCTTCTTCAATTGTGTTTTTTCTTTTTCTTGTCCTGTTGTCTGAGGGACAAATGCATTAACTTCTTTCTGCAAAATCTTCTTCTCACTTCGCCTCTTCATTTGCCAATGACTGAGCCGTGACATTACGGTTGTCTGTACTGCACTGTGTAGAATCTTACTAAAGATTTCAACTCAGTAATTGAGTAGAAGCGGTGATCAAATTGTAATTATCATGCTTATAACAATAATAAAAGATATAACAGCAACATAAAAAGCCTTAAACAATGATAGGGGATAAAGATTCAGTCAACTATTCACTTCGTCACATGTTGATTTCATGAAAATTATAGCTGATAATGGACTCGTGGTCACACGATGTTGTGTCTTGAAATAAACTTTAGAATTAACAGCAAAACCAATATCATTAGCCGAGTTTTTGTGTACATTTTAGTATAGTTAATTTAGTTGTATTTTACGAGATTACTCTCTTCTAACAGAGTGTTTGTGCGAATGGTAGCATTTAACTGTGAAAAAACATGAGTTAGTCGCAAAACTGTGTAAATGCTTAGTTCTGAGATATGTAATCAATTTTAATTCCATTATTAAAGGCTGACAAATTTTCCATTAAAATCAAAGAGTAAAACATGCAAAAACACCTAGTACATCGAAGATATGAACTCTGATTTCTGTTTGAAAGTTGACCAGCTAGTCACAAGATGTAACGCTGTCATAGATGGAAGTATTAGAAACCAATAAAATTGCTAGCTTGTAGTTGAGGGGACAAGAGTATTCCATTAAATGCGTGCTTCCCACAAGGACTCAATTAGACGCAAGGGCGCTGCAGAGAAGCTCTGAGAGTGTCTGAGACCGTCTCCCAGGCAAGGCTTCTGTGCGAGCTGCTGCACATCAAAGCTTTGAAGCTGGGCATGTGACGGCCATGCTTGGGGCTGTGTGTCGTGTGCTCTGTGTGCTGTCTACTCCTGCTCTGTGTGCTGTCTGTTCCTGCTCTGTATGTTGTCAGCTCCTGCTCTGTATGTTGTCAGCTCCTGTTCTGTGTGCTGTCTACTCCTGCTCTGTGTGCTGTCTGTTCCTGCTCTGTGTACTGTCTGTTCCTGCTCTGTATGTTGTCTGTTCCTGCTCTGTATGTTGTCTGTTCCTGCTCTGTATGTTGCCAGCTCCTGTTCTGTGTGCTGTCTACTCCTGCTCTGTATGTTGTCAGCTCCTGCTCTGTGTGCTGTCTACTCTTGTTCTGTGTTCTGTCTACTCCTGCTTTGTGTGTTGCCTACTCCTGCTTTGTGTATTGTTTGCTTCTGCACTGTGTGGCTCTGTATGCTGTTTTCTGTTTGCTTCTGCACTGTGCAACTTTTGTATGACGTTTGCTGTTTGCTTCTGCACTGTGTAGCTCTGTATGCTGTTTGTTTCTTCAATGTGCACTCTCTACGATGACTGATTGTGTAGTTTTCGTCTGTACGTGGTGCATCCAAGTTATAGCACCTCCGATGTTTTTCCTCATGACTTGAAACAGATAAACGTGCAGTTTCTTTTCAAATACGCGTGCACTCGTGAATGTGTGACAGAGATGGCAGCACTGTATGGCACACAGACAGTAGTAATTACGTATAAAAATGTCTACACTCCCCAGTTATTTTTTTGTGAAATTAGGCTTGTTGAAACTGATGGAAATCCGAAGTGTTATTTTAAATTAAGCAGAAATCCGTAATATTTATTCAGTGATAACTGCTTGTTCTGAGCTACAGTGACCGAGCAGTGTATAGGGCAGTGGACAAGCCTGTACAGCAGTGAATTTAAACCAGCAGATTACATGGCCATGTGATCCGTGGTCTCTCAACTGTGACAAGTTTTTAAAATTGATATTGTCCAAATCTTTCTGTAAAGAGATGATGCGCTTATTTCTGATAACATTTAATATTCTTTCATTTAATATACATTTTAATTGAATTCAATCTATAAGTAAATTTTCCATTATTTGATATAAAGGAGGTTATCGTTTTTAACTGCTTAGATCATTTCGAGCGAATTGTTAAAATTGACGATACGTTAAATGTAAGAAATAAGAGAAATTTTATTACTTGGCAATTCTTCTCTCGGGAAGAAATGTTTAGACTGGTCGTATATTATGTTTGAACTCAAAAACAGTTTTAAATGAAATTATGTCGATAGAGGTGAATTTTTTCTTCACTGTCACCTGTTGTCAAATGTAACATACATAGATAACATCATAACGTTGTTTCAGCAAATCAACAGTAAACAAACTAAAAACAATATACGGGATATTTTTTGCACCTACTCGACAGGAGATTCAAGTGAGCGTAAGTTTCTTTACAGGAGATTAGAACTTTAAAAACTGCACTCAAGACGATTCACTTCGAGTCTGACTCTTAAGAGCAATAAAAAAATTCGAAGAACTCACAATCCGCCTCTGCGATGAGTCTTCTTAACTTTTTGGGCTTATCAAAACTTGTAAAGTTTTTATATTGCGCAGAGTTCGAGTGAACTCCACGTTTGCAAACTTGAGAAAAGACAAAGAAAATGTTAAGATAACTGGAGCGCAAAAATAATGTTTAGTCGTTCTTTTGCTGTCCCAACTATACTTGCAGAACTTCTTCTTGCTTTGCAATTTCTAAATATTGCACCAGAGGGCATTATTTAATGGTTGATTCGCCTCATTTCTGAATTCAGGGAATTCAAATTGATGAAATCGCTGCATTATTGCGAATAAAAATTGGAATTAAGAACTGTGATCCCACTCTGCTGACCACTTTAATCAGGCATGCATGTGCATTCTGCCTGGGTGTGTCTAACTCAGCGAGAATTTGTTTAATTTTTCAACAACGATATCGTACAAAAAATACAGAACGCATGGCAAAAATGAGATACATGATGCACTCTCAATGCATACGTGTAAGTGGTCAGGTGGGCTTACACACGCAAATTTTCCTTCATTAGTCGTTGTTGGCGAGGCTTGAACGTAGTAGTAAATAGAAAAGCATCATAATAAAGAATACTATATATGATCATCGTTGCTGTATTAATTTGAAATGATAAACGTTTTTCATAGTAAGATTCTGACCTCTTTCAGGTATTGTATATCAGAATATATTTAACTCTACTTAGTACACTGAACTTAGACTCTCACGTGTAGGTTAATGCACTGAACTCATGGGGATAAAGTATGATGAACAGCATTTCCTTCTACTAAAAATGTAATAATTCAATGTGAATTATTTTTACGTGCATGATTATACGCACCATGTTAGTGCTTATTAGTTCATCTGAGAATTGTTGCTAATCTAAACGCCAGAATTCTCTGAAGTTTTTCGATTAATACCTGTTATGAAAATGAAATTCTTACAAAAATGAAGCTTGTCTTAGGTTTATGACGTCTAAATTTTATAATTAACATTTGCCTACAAATTTAAATCCGGGTTCTACAAACACTAAATATTTTAGTTTAAATATTATTAGCTCTATAGCTAATATTTAGACAATATGTTCTGACCATATGCTTTATTTGGTAACTAATAATTCATTTTCATCAAAATATGATAAATTTGACGTTCAATATATCAATGGTGAATATTTAATGTTAAATCGTTGTTTGTGTTTATAACCCAAGGGGCCACTCCTGTAATTGTAGGTTTGGTAGCCAGTATTCCACAACTAGCGCAAATATTTACGAGATTAGGAAGATTTGCTGAAATATTGCCTGCTCTCCGCAAGCAATCTTCAATTTGTCCAATTATAGCGATCATTCCCCCTTATGCGACGATAACAAGTTGTAAACAAGCCCTAACATGTCATGAAATTCTCTGGTTTTCCTGTTACACTGAGGCCAAAAAACATGGCGTCGTTACGGATGCCCTCATCAATTACCACTGGATACATGGCAGAATGTTAAAAAATACAATAATAATGTTTTAAAATATAATGCTTCATACCACGCTTAACGTACACCTTAATAATGGCAAACTCTATTTTATTTCATTAGTATTATTGGCATCATTATATATTTTTCCTAACAGCCAATGGATATGTCTAATTTGATGACAACAAGGCTATTATTATTTTGGAAAAAAAACTTTGTATTACCCGCAGTTCCTAAAGTTTCAACAGTCTCGTTTAGCAGCAGGAAAAGTAGTGTTTCTAAAATGGAAGCTAAAATATTGCATAGCTTATCACAAGCTCTCACGGTACGAAAACTTTGCTGAAACTAAGCAATTGCCATCTGCTCCACGGGCCTAAAGATGGATCTCTGTCAGCAAAAACACGTGTTTTTGCTGAATAAATCACCGAGGGGGAGTTTTATAAGGTAAATAATTTCCGATTCTCAAAATTTATGTTCGAGAACGTGCTCAGAAGTCGTGTGGACATAAGGGAAGTAAATGGCCAATTTCTAATATTCCAAGTGTTATTAGTCGGTAAATGCATGAAGTTTTTGAGCAGCATAACAGTTGTGAAACCAGCGTGAGGCTAGGAACTGGGTGCCTGTGCATACGCTGCTCTGCAAACATGCTGAGCTCAGATATTACGTTGAGAGGTGATTTTCCTACGTCATTTACTGATAATGAGATCAGGAGCGACAAATCTGAGAGTCTTCTTCGCCATTTCGTAACATGTGACTCACCTACAGCACTTATTTTCTCCATAGATGGGACTATGCTACGATTGATTATAATCGAAACATTGACTGGAGTAAGCGAAAAAATATTCTCAACACTCCCTCTGGTCGCAAACAATTGGTGCACGCAACTTTTAACATTGCTCGGAAACAGTTTTTGCAGAGAGGATAAAAGTTTAAAAATTTAACATACATTATACACTCAACGATACACATTATACTAAAAAAGTACGAGAAACACACACAAAGAATCAATTTCGCGAATGTTTTTCGGAATACTATTGCCAGAATATTTTCCCGGCTGTGCACCAACTATTTCCGGTCAGGAGTAGTTAACACTAGTAAGTAATTTATATTTTGAGACCTAAAGTTCGATTAAAAATTACGGACAACGTTCCAAACTTTTTACGAAATAAGAATTTAACCATTGAAGCTTGGTTCACATTTAACAAATCACAAAATATTTAATTCATGTTCATCCCTAAATAACTTCTAGTTTATTGATCATGAACACGACCATCTCCTAATAAAACCCCAATACTTAGATATATTAACATGTGAAAGTATTTCCTAATTTTTCATAGCAGCAATTTTTGCGTGTATAATGAAGTTAATAGTAGAGTGTAAGCGAAGAAGGTGTAACGTCTGTGTAGTCTAATACCGCCGTAACTTAAGAATAAAGTACCAGCTGGGCTCGACTTGCCAGTCCTTGCCTTCATGATTATTTCTCTCTATAATAAAGGACTCTTTAGCAAAGTTAGGTTACAAGTTAATAAAATCATAGTTTTCCGCAGCAATTTTTAGAACGTAAATATTTTACCCAATAAGGACTGTTTTTTAGAAATAATTTCAGCGAATTTTTGTGATGCACGCAATCATTCAAGCATACATTGCAGCGTGAATGCAATGATCAATAAAAGAAAGAGAGAAGGAACCCTACGCAATATTGCTCTGAATTTTTGACTAACTTAATTACTATCGATAAAAAAAATTAGTATTGTGCAAAACTGAACTAATTGCGTAAGTAAAGTGCTGTAATCGATGCTGTTTTACCAGTCAAATTAATCATCATGCCTATGTCTGGCATGTAAAAATATGCAGTAAGGGTTAGACTATGCTTGTGCATTACGGTCCAATGAGTGTACTAAGACGTTTGTTGCGATTGCCTAGCCGGTGCAAATCTTTACTTTGTACACATAATCACTAAAAGACTTGGAAAAATTACAGAACCTAACCTAAGTGACCCACCGGTGGGTCGCATCGCAACAAACGTGTAAATGCTTCTTCATTTTTCCTAAACTTCAGCCTGGAAAACGCCTCATTGTTTTTTCGAGTGCAAGCGTTTGTGAAGATAATTTAATAATATGATGGACCTTTTCTGCGGGATGTCTATGCTGCTTCTATAATAGGTTGGAACATTAGTGAAGATGGAGGTAATATGAGAACGAATCATTTGAATCCTGTAAGTTCGATTGATTGCACATCTTTCAACAGCTGACTTTTTCAACTAAGCTGTTTTCCTATACGTAATTTTTTAGGTATGAACTTGTTTTCAAAAGCTTGGACATTATTTTTAATCCAAGGACGTTATAATCTGTTCTGTCTCCTGAATTGGTATTGGTGTAACTGTATTGATATTTGATTGATGAATGTTGATGTTCAGCAAGCAGGACATTCTCATGGTTCTAAAGAAGGAAGGCCTCTAAATAAGTTGGGTGTATCAGTCGTCAAAGTCGTGCGTTTAGTAAACTTGAATCAAAAATCTAGGACAAAGATGAATAGCTTCGTGTACTTACTTTTGCTATATTTTGATTCTACCAGACGTGAAATGAAAATAGTTAAGACCGACGTGTGGGATTAAAATTTATATAGAATATGAATTAACAATTCCACTTGGAAAACCATTAGGTTTTACCCGAACGGCAAAGAGCGATACTACCTATCTATGCTGATTGTTTACTTGCTTATAATGATTGAAATTACCTGGAGTAGTGAAGTTTTATTGATTTTCAGTATAGGAAATAAATTATGCGCAGTAAACGAAAGCATATACACTTCAGAGAAAAACAATTTCTGTGATGTGTCTCGTGAGTGTGTGAGAGGATAAAAATGCTTATAATTAATTACTTCAGATTATTTGTCCTTTTCTCTAATCGTTAATTCGAGCTATGTAAACTGGACACAATTTTGAGATACGAGCTGGCGATATTTGGAAACTCGTAGCCTTGGAAATAAAAGGTTGCAAATTAAAATCAATCATCAGTCTGAAGTCTTTACTGTAAGAAAAATAGATTTGAAAAAGGCTTGCTGTCAGCTCTTTCTGTGTGTTTTATTTTGATACTGAACTTTTCAGTATATTTTAATACTGAATTCAAATCTCAATCGAATTAATTTATTTTTTTATAATGGAAAGCTCAAATTTCGCTTCAGCGCATTCTGTAATGAATTTGATGCGACGATTTTGACATCAATTTATATTCATTGCTTCAAAAGCTTTTTTAGAAATAGGCGAAATGAAAAACTATAATGTTACATTTTGCGTTCAATATATTTGCAAAATATTTAACATATTCAAGCTGAATGTGCCTGCATATGCTTCATTGTAAGGTATTTATGTATAAAGCTCTTAAAATATTTGCATCAACATGATTTCTTGCTTTGTCTTGAATTGGGGGATAGCTCAGCTTCTGCATCAATACACATGTACGAAGAATAATACGTTTTTTCTTCATATATATTAGTAAGAAAAACTGTTCAAAAAATGTAACACTTGCTTCAGATACTTCTGATACTTCAGATGCTTCAGGTACTTCCATGTTGAAAAGCATGTGGCTATACGTGGTTAATAAGTAACGATTCAGTGTCGCAGTTCAGTACCATGAAATCCACGTATGAGCTGAAAATAGGAGGGCTGTTTTTTCCAGCCTCTGATCGTGTTTCTAAGTAAACACTAAATACTCAGGAGCCAGATCTACGCGTCACACGATTCCACCGCTCCATAACCACAACCTTTGCTGTTGTCGGCTCCAGTGCGTCCGTTGTAACCGAGTACGGGTAATTGAACATGGGCGTTACAAACAATGCTCCGGTCAAATGCGAGTTACTAAGTGTAATCCTTTTTCTGCAAGCAAAAATTAGTAGAGCCACTGAAATTCATCGCAGAATGAGGAAAGTTTACGATGACAACTTCGAGTGACGGTGGTGTGCGGGAATGACGCAGAAAAATTAAAGAAGGGTGAACTGACGTCCATGAAGAAGGTGGACAAGGTCGCCAGTTTGTTGCTACTGTGCACCTTGTTCAATGTGTTGACCAGGAGGTCAACACCGAGCGATTGCTCACAATTAGTGAACTTTTTAAAAAAGTTAGGCAATTCAAGGTCTGCCCTATTCACAATCATACTAGACCTCAGATACCGGATGCTGTCGTGTGGTCCGGGCCCACTGTGCCCGTCAAGACGTTCCCTTGTCACTGGCAGCAAAGTTTTTAAAAGAAGGCATCGAGAAGTATGTGCCATTACTTGAGAAATGTCTCAACTATTTTGGCAACTATGTAGAAAAATAAACAAGACCTGCACTATTTTTGGAATAGACGCTATCATGTTGTGTAATTATTTTGTAGCCCAATAGAGGTTGAAAAATACAGCCCTTGTGTTGAAAGCAACTTGAACTTGACAATCGGTGAATCATGATTGTTGAAGTACATTACTGGAAGTAATACAAAATGGACGTAGTTGATAAATTTTTCTTGGCACATGAAGGTAATGATGTATTAGACGAGTGAAACACGGATGCAATTTCAGAAGCGAACAAGAGATAGGCTCATGAACAACTTTTCTCTTTAAAGGTATTTTTTTATTGAAATTGAAATGTTATAACTTAAGACCCCTAATGATATTTCCAATAAATGGGCTTAGAAGTTAGGCAGCAAACTATTTCCAGGCAATTTAGTAAATTGTCGCTTATCTTTCACAACTGGTATCATTGAGAAGCAAGCGTGAAACGTTATCCTTTCTGGTGTGGTTAGGAGCTTTCAGAAATTCTTTTTATGGCTTTTCAGCCCCAATTCTTTCAATGTCAAATTTTAAGTAAAGAACTTGATCAAATACATTAGATTGTGACATTGTTACCATTTACAGATCGTCTGAAAACGTTACCTGTTAAAATTTAAATGTGAAAGTCAACACTTGTGTCCTAAACAAAATACATTGCCATGAAATTATTTAAAACTAATTGATGCTGGAAATTTCACACACTTCAGTGTTTTATGTGCTCTAACTACCGGATATTTATTCAGTATGGGAATAAATGAGTTCTTAAAAAATGATGATGTAAGATATAAAATGTATTGAACTTTTCTTGAAATATTAGTTGTGTGCAACAGTAGCAAGGTTAGAATAATGAAGCAGTTTAATTAGAATGAAATTGTTGGACTAAGGTAAGGAGTTTCAATGATATTATAAAGAGATGGATTATATTGCATGACACTAAATCTATTCTATATTAAGGATTCATCAATCAGGCCTGAAATGCTTGTTTAAGAATGACAACTCATTCGCAAGGTTTACAAATAGAATGCAAGTTCGACACTTAATTTAAATGTTCAAACAAATAAATAGAAACATTTCAGAGTAAGAAACTAGAACCAGATAACTCGTTTTCAACGTATTTTTCAAAGTATTTAAATTATAACTTGAATACCATCACAAGTATTTTAGGGCAAAATGAAGTTTTAAGATTTTAACTGTAAATACTTCAAGTTTCTGGCCAATTATTTAACACTTTTTAGACCCCAATGTACTGAACTTGACATGTTGCAGGATTCATTCAGGATGACAACAATAAAAGTACTGTACTTTTTTCAATTTCATTCCATTTATTTCGACTGCTTTTTGCAAAAATATTTCTCCGGCCTACTTCGCAAAAAATTTCAACGCAAGGACGTTTACTTAATGATTTTGCACATTTTTTCAGCGGGTTGTTGGGCTCAAGACTGCCGTTTGGAGTAATTGCGTCGTTTGAGCTAATGGCCAGCCAATTATGAACCTTCCTTTTCAGTTGCTCAATGAGCGCTGCCTCGACAGCCCGTACCAATTGTTTACCAGCACATCGCTTCCAAGAATGTTAATTCGGTTACTTTCACAAGAATGTCTGTTAATTACGTCTGAAATTCTCCAAAACATTAAAATGACAGATTTTTAATTTGTTTGCTAGCAAACTCTTTTCTGGGAAGGAAAATTACAGTATTTGCTCACTAATCAATTGTTCGTGGGGATAAAAACTTAGACAGGAAGTTAATTGAAGATACATCGCTCTTTTACCCGGGTACCTTATTGATATAATATAAATATAACTCTCCTAGTATATGTTGTTGCATGTTACGTTGGCTTAATACTTAGAAAGAAATTCCTCGTTATGTGTTTTTTAGCCATAACAAGCATGTTAACTTGCTGCTGCTTGGAATGGATTTCGAAAGACAGCAACTTTTAGATTCATCAAAAGTGTATGTATTCCGATGAAGCCCCATATTGATATACATCTTCAAATTATGATACAGATATGCTCTCATTTATTACCGCTGATAATAACAGATGTATACGGCATAATTAACATTCATGCACGTATACATGTAAACCTTTAACACAAATAAGATATATTTTATCCACGTCCACATGTGATTAAATTGATAATTATCTGCAAACATCACGAGCTTACAATCCAGTATTAATGTCGGCCAAGCTAAGTGATCCCATTGGTAGCTTTAGTATTGCTTTAAACGGGTGATTGGTTGGCGATCGTCTCTGACGTACAGGCTTTCTCACAGCAACAAGTATATCTAGAAAGGTTAGGTCGTAGTTTTGAGATTTGATTTACTCATTTAACCTATTATTATGATGAAATATTCTCAAAAATAGGATACAAGTAGAAACCGTCCTAGCAAATGAGTAAAATAATCCCGAGTTTTACCGAGTTTGTCATTTCCTAAATTGCCTACGGTAGTTGCAATTCACATTTAACTTATTTTAAATTTTATCTATTCCCGAAGGGATATCCTAAACATTGACACATGTGTATGATACTGCAAAATGAGTGTTGGATACTCATATAATAGTCATTTGATTATTATTTTTAGGCATGAGAATACTTTGAAATTTCATGCTTCGATACATAAATAATTTCATCATTCAATCGACTACTGGCGAAAAATTTTTCATATCAATTTATTGACCGAAAAGTTCAAGACGTAGATGTATTTACCTTCCAGTATCGAAAAGAACCTTGAAGAAAAAATAAAAAAATATGTACATTCTCTCGAAAAACTTTGGTCAATTTACTTCTGAATTGATAAGGAAAAAAATTATTTAAGCTTCGTGAGTTGTTGCTGTGAATCTGTAGCAAGAGGTAACACGCAAAGTCTATCCTGCTAACTAATCTGAGAGTTCTATAATAAATGTATGAATTTTTGACCCTTTTTGACTTGCGTAAAAATAATCATCGTTCTGAAATCAGATTCCTGGAAAACTGACAAAATGTGACCATTAATGATCCCGCTCTACCGCAGATACAGGGTATCCTAAAAAAGAGATACCCAATTTTCAAGGGCTGTAATTCAGAAACTATTAAACTTACAAAAAATTGGAAAGTCACATTTTGTTTACTTATGCTTTGGTTATCATATGCTTCAACTCGTAAGTTGAATTACGTATGAGTACGAAAGCGTGATCTTAAACTGTTCAAGATATATACCGATCAAAGAACCTATCCATTATGTAACTCACAAAAGAACAAAGAACTTTCTTCGTTGACAAGTACTTTCAAGCGAAAAGTTTCCAACAGGTTATTCAATCATTTCAAGAGCATTGTCCTGAAAGACAGTCTCCAACAAACATGACTATTTGGAGAAATGTCACTAGGTACAGAACCGAAGGAACAAGCCTAAATCTCAACAAAGGTCTATCAGGACGGAAAAGAACGGAGCGATCAGAAGAAAATTTTCGAATTGTTCGAGAAGCACTTACAGAAAATGCGCAAATCTCTGCAAGAAAAAGTGGATTAGATGTTACTAAATCTACATTCAACAGAATTATAACTTTGTATTTGAAGTGGCATCCTTACAAGATGCATGTGCGGAACAAACTCCTCGATAACGATCTTCCTCGGCGGCTGAATTTTGCTCAATGGTTTTTGCAGAGTTCAGTCGCCGAGGAAGATCGTTATCGAGGAGTTTGTTCCGCACATGCATCTTGTAAGGATGCCACTTCAAATCCAAAGTTATGATTCTGTTGAATGTTGATTTAGTAACATCTAATCCACTTTTTCTTGCAGAGATTTGCGCATTTTCTGTAAGTGCTCCTTGAACAGTTTGAACATTTTCTTCTGATCGCCCCATTCTTTTCCGTCCTGATCGACCTTTGTTAAGATTCAGGCTTGTTCCTTCGGTTCTAAACCTAGTAACATTTCTCCAAATAGTCATCATTTGTTGGAGACTGTCTTTCAGGAAAATGCTCTTGAAATGATTGAATGAACTGTTGGAAATTTTTCGCTTGAAAATACTTCTGAACGATCAATGTTCTTTGTTCTTTTGTGAGTTGCATAATGGGGAGCCTCTTCGATCGGTAAAATCTTGAATAGTAGAAGATTACGCTTTCGTATTCATACGTAATTCAACTGTTATTACGTAAACGGTTGAAAGTTATTAAAAACATGGTTTTAATATCATAAAATTCAAAGTTCAACAAAAGTGTGCAAACAGGTTTTCAGTATCGGTCACTAAAAATACTGCTCAAAGAAAACGGTTCAATAAATTCTTTTGAAATTTTGTACAGAGATGGAAAAAATGAAAAATAAAATGTGACTTTCCAATTTTTTTAAGTTTAATAGTTTCTGAATTACAGCCCTTGAAAATAGGGTATCGTTTTTTTGGGACACCCTGTATATAGTAAACAACCTGGTTCTTAGTTCCTTTAATGCTTAAAATATGATTCCTAAAATCTAGCTCCAGCTGTCATTTAAAATAAGCTGAACGGACGATACAATATACAGTGATGCCAGTGACGTCTTTGAGCGTCTATTTATAACAGAAAATTCATACCAATACGCACTGGTACAGTTACTCTAGTAGCATGATACTTTCTGAAGTTGAGCCTATTCTTACTTTCATGGTCATTGAAAGCTTAAAAAACTCGAGCGATTCCTATTAAGCGTACGAGTATAAATAAAGGTATGATACAGTTTTTATAGCCGTCATGGTTTTGTTGAGGGCACCGTGTGATCGAAGATTTGTGTGTGTGTATGCTTGAAAGTTTGGGTCTCAGAGATAAATTGCTGAGACTATTGGTATGTCAGTAAAAAATTTATTTGGTAAAATGTTTACTCTTCGTGGAGAAATGATATTAGAGTCCCTGCTTATGCTTCAAATTTCATTATTTAGAAATCATCAACTGACCTTTTTATTTGAAAAGAAAATTGTTGCTCAAAGCAGAAGATTTTTAATAAACCATCATAAGCTGCGCATCATCTGATAGAGAGGCCTGATATCACAGCCAAGCTCATAAACAATCTGTCGTCTTGCTGACGGACGCTGCAGGGATTACGTACAGACCTCATGAGGCTAGATGGCAGATGCACTATACAAATCTCCAACTTCAATCAAAATATGAAGCATAATATCAGTCCCAGATGATTGTAAGCAATTGAGGTAAATCTTGAGACAAAAATTCCATCTCTGATTGAACATGGTAAGTTGATAAGCCAATGGAAAATTGAATGGTTTAAAATTTCTTTCCCCACTATACGTACTGCTTCCTTCGATTCTCATCTTATTCTTATAATTTTCTTTACTTTTTATATTTTAACTTTAAGGAACTTAGAGTTTTGTATCAATTGAGTTCTCTGAAAGAGCTTTAATTCAGAGCTGGTTTTCGTTCAAAATTCGATCAAATACACTTGATAATTTTGAAGATTAAAGCCACATTATAAGCTCCTGAGTGGGGAAACGAACGCAAAAATATAAGCCACCAGGGTTCTCTTCGATCTAGCGTAAGCATAGAGGCTCAAATAATAATCTTGATAAGTTTACCATTAAAATAAGGAGCTATAAGCTTCTTGTGTGGGATATTCAAGCTGCACGAGATCATCTCATCGTAGAACAGTAGGTTCAAGGTATAAATAATTTATTGTGAACAACAAGAGGCTTCTACTACGGTGGATATCTGCCCTCACAAGGCACTCAGAGCCACAGGTGTCTCAGGACGCAAAACATTGCAGACGCCTTCATTGAAAGGCACTTAATACATTTGCATGTTTACTGAGTTGCCGTACGTTCCTAACTCCATGTATAAGTGAGGAGCTCTAGAAGCAGATGCTGTACTGCCACTTGAAAGCCAGAACGTTGTGAATTCATTATCCACAGTCTCAAGACTACGTTTACTTCTCAATAACAATGCTGCTGAATTGCTGTTAGCATTGATGGCTCGGTACGAAACAACGCAAACATATTGTGGGATGTCGAAGAAGTAATCCTGAGTGAGTTTCCGTTTATGCAATAAGTGCTTGGAAAATAGATCATGCATTGAACTAAACTCCTTAGGTAATGTTTTATTGTGCGATTAAACTAAACGTGTTTTCAATAGTTCTTCAATATTTTTCCCATCCTCTATACTCTGTGATAATCGCTTCAACAAATGTGAATGCATTTAGATATGGAAGATCTCAGAATATTAAGCACCGCTCTAAAAGCATTCACTTAAGCCAGTGTTTCAACTCGTTTATTTTTACTACAAATTTACACTCCTGTACTTCTCGTTTAACGTGTTTTTACTGAAGCTTGAAATTCCTTTCCAATCAGAGGTGATCGAAACAGCAGCTTGTTGAACTTCTAAATCCCCTGTATTGTTATTCTGAGCAAGACAGAAAGTGTCGTCCTTTTAGTTGGAAGGTTTCCATTCGAGCAACTGATGGTAAATTGTATGTTCCTCACGTACGCAGATTTTTTGAGAACTTTTCGAAGAAGTACAAAGGTGTTGCAGAATGTCACAGAGGAATCACAATTCACGTGAGAACATCGGCTTTCCAGAAACCAGAAATTCTAACAATCTTGTTACTAAATTTTGTTCATTTTTTATCCTGGTTTTTAGCTTGCCCAGTTTCGACAGCCAAAAAGTTTTACTTCTCCCTGTTAACAAACTTTTACTTTGCACTTCTTCTACAACATTGAGTTTTAAGTAGTTTGAAAATAGTTGCAAGAAGGAAAAAGTTGTTTTATGATAAAAAATTTCAACTTCATTTACACAGAAGATGGAATAGTTGATTTTCATTAAAAAGCATACGAGCTCCCACTATGGCACCGCATTCAGGTGCTATTTCTTGGATGCAAATAGTTTATGTTAACACGTCTATGCATATAATCAATCCAACCGTATTGTTTCCCTAGTAATATAATCCCTTCATTTAAGTCTCCAATGTTTTTATGTGCAAACAGCAAGTACTTTTACATTGTTTTGCTTTCATTTTTTAAATTATTGTCGATAATAAGCGTTTCCTTCTAATTGCACAGCCCTCTAAAGGGAAATCATAAGTGGATTTTTGTCGGTATAGCTATCTGTGTTCATTATTATTAATGTTCTTTTTTTTACTGATGCTATTATTACTATCAGTATTTATTGTCACTTCTGTTATAATTCTTTCATAATTTAAAAATGATTAGAACTGGAAGCTTTTTAATTAGAGATGACAAGCGCTTTTGTAGGAGTTCTGACAGGAAAACATGCTGCGCTCACTTTCTCTTCATCTCAGAACACGACAGATTTCTTTCAGACCCAAACTTGAAGCCTACCAAATCTAATTAACTGTTGTTCTTAATTCTGCTAAAAAATTAGACTTCATTTTGACAAGATTATTGTGTCGTAAGCATCGTTTTTTCTGGTTTTCTAAGCCTATGATGGCAGTTCAAAAGATTGCTTACCAATTCTTCCCACGGTTGCTTTTTAATAGTCTGGAATTCTTTCAGCAACTCTGAAACAAATTCAGCGAATTGTATCGATGAATTGTTATCCTTGAATTTACGTTGTGATTAGTGCTTCATAGATTCTGTCGTTACACATCTCACTCATCTGGAATAAATATTCAAAATGGTATTAAGTAATAAATTTCGTGCTGTCGCTTACTACGGTCAAGCGAATCTTATTGCTGTCATGCTTCAGAGTAACGATGAAACTTGGAAAGAAAAAAGAAAAATTTAAGTTCAAATTTATGACATCAATTACGCCAGTGGTACTCAATATGGGGAACATTTTATCGCAATGGTGCAACCATTCTAATGTTGAGGCCTGTTTCTAATCTTTGATGTTATTCAGAAGCCTTTCCGGCTTGTGATTTACATTAATATTCCAAATTCAATGTTTTGAAGGAACAATGTTCAGTGATTTACGATAAGCAATTAAATGAAACGCGACCCAGCAACATCCAGGATGAAATACTGTATATCATTACAATAAATTTTAATGTAATCAGTTCAAAGTCAGTTTGGTGCAGTAGGTAAGGGAGGCATTGAAGCAGTATGGCACGGTTGTGAACGGGAAGATAGCCTAGGCAAGACTTATCGACTCGGATTTCAGTGACATGGTTAAACAGTGTGAGACTCTGAACACTAAAAAGGATAGTGTCTGGACCAAGTATCGGGAGGAGACAAGAGAGCTGTTTGAGTTTCAGCAGGAGAAGTTTGATAGTTCCTTCATGATCTGAAAAAAGGATGATCTGAAAGGGTCTCATTTGACGAGATGTGCCATTCTTTGTGTTAGGTTTAAAGCTGATGTGGGAGCCACAGGAGAAACAACTGGGCTGAGAAGAAGGTACACTGGTCAGCTGTATGCTCACACGATCATCCAGTATGCTGTTTCCACCATGCAACAGCTGCACGGCAACCAGGACACTGGCAGGGTGATCCAGTAAGGATTCATCGCACTGCCGAAAGCTTGCAGGCTTTCAGTGCCAGGATGTCCAATGACAAGAAGGCTCCCAAGATGGCTGACGTGTGGCCTATAGAGCAGGTGTGGGCAATCATCAAGGAGAGGGTGAAGGAGGTATAGGCAGGGAACACAGCCCAGTTGAAGGGAGTGATCAAGCAGAAGTGATGGGGGATCAGTGCTGACAACGCCACCCTGCATGATGCTGATCAGGTCCATCCCCAAGATGCTGCAGGCTACATTGGATGCTGACAGTAGGCAAATCACACAAAAAAGGAAGATCATGATAAATAATTTTTGTAGAAGATTCATTTTGAGCCTTTTTTCAAAGAACTTTGCTGTTTTTTGTATAAATTTATTAATAAATTATGAGGTATTCCATCCTAAATTTTACTGGGCCACGCTTTACGTATAGCAAATAAAAAATTTGTTACTTCATTTTTTCATTCTTCCATTTGCGTTTCATATTAATGATCAAACATTATTATTTTTAACAAGGCAAAGTGATGCAATATTTCAGATTAAAAGTGCACAGAAATGCTCATTACATGCAATTATAATGAGTCTTGTCAAATTTGTCCTGTTAGGAGGCGCATGCTCACTAATGCTGGCACCAGAACCTGCATAATATTGATGTTATCCGCCTGCCGTGTCCCTAATGGTCCAAAAAGATAACCTTTCGCAGCAACAGCGCTCTGTCTCGAGGTGTCTGCTCAATTTGTATGAATGATGTCGCTCTCACCCTCTCTTCCCATGGGCTGCTGCTGCGGATACACAGCTTCGGGTAAGCTAGGCAGGGTATCTGTACGCGAAAAATATTGTGAGAGTATCGTTGAGTATTAATACTTTGCTAAATAAAGAATGCAGTTGGAAATGTGTCATACTGTGTCATAATCATTTCCTCAAAACCAAGGGCACTTTACATATTTTATTTCTTGAGTGTGTCACTACCAGCCGAATTATATACATATATATGTATAATAATTATATTTTTCGGATGAAGAGGTTTTAGGCCATCAATCTTTATTGAGACGTAGACGAATCAACTGAAAATTAAATAAAGTTCTTGTTATTGGAAGCACAATTTGAAGTCTTGTGAAGAAGGAGAGGAGATCGTATTGAGTTTAGCAGCCTTCAAGCCTCTTTTCCATCAGTCGTCCCTTGTATTTTTTGCAACCTTCGTGCATCTGCATGAACTCTTGATACTTTTATAGCTCTGTGTTTGAGCTGAAACTTGCGGCCAAAAGTAATTCCCTGGAACCACTACTTCTGGACTCAATATGCGAGAAGTGTGTGTGTCAGACACGATGTTTTCTTTCCTCAGGGAGTGTGACCTTCACAATCTCTTCATCGTTGTTGGCAATAAAGCGCGGACTTTAAACTGAAAGTGAAGTTTTCTCGACATGTGATATTTAGAAATGATTTCAATGAGGCATTTTGGCGATGAACAAAATGAGCGTTGAAAATTTCAAAGTAAGCGTAGCTTAAGCAGGAGGCGATAGCCATTATGAAAAATTTCTTTAGCGCTTAAAGGGGTCCAATAAATCTGTAACGAATATGTAATCCTGATCTCATTGAAAAGTCTATCAGAAAATTGTAGATTGTAAAGTGCCCATAAATTCTCTGTTAAAGTAACTATTTCACTTATGAAGTCATATATACAAAAATTATTGTAAATTAATCAATATAACATTTCTTGATCAAATTTAATTAGTTCTGTATGAGCAGTATAGTTGCATTGTCCATATCAAAATCAATGATAGATTTCCTACCGTGTTGGCTGTAGTACAGCCTCGTCAATGGTTGCAATAATAGTGAACTTTTGAGACATCCTAACGGTGTGACGTAACAGTACGGATGGACTATGTAGGAGAATATTCAAGATCTTTTTAAACATGATCGATATTTTTTCAGATGTTTTCCACGTATATGCCTAGTATTATCTAAATTTGTCCCTGTCCATGAATTTATTGCGTCGTAGGCGTATTGACGGATGTGACCATGGATATCTTCCTTACTTATTATTGTAGTTTCGCCGAGTCTGTGTCTTTGATTTTGTTTCAGTAAGCCAAGATACGCATTGCACCTTGCATTAAATAGCTAGTTTTTGAGATTCATCAAATAAGAAACAATCACCATCAACAAGGGGCACAAAATACACAAATTTAATGTGTTTAAGACCTTTGATAACAACTGAATTCACAGAGCATATCTGATAAACATGTCCCACCAATTGCCTCAGGAACAGCTTTTTTAATTTGTTATGAGGCTTAATAGACACCCTGTATTAATAAAACAGATTATCATTGCATCTGTTTTGAAGAAGTTCACCAGCTCTCCAAACGTGACTGGTAACAAATCCTGTACTAATTTGTTAAAAATTAATTTGTCATTGAACCGTTCTTAACATTCTGTAAGTGCTTTAAAAGTCAAGGAATATCGTGAAATGGCATTCCAAAGTCAATTCTTTCCGCACTTTAATAAAATATAGGCATTTGGTACTAACGACACTGATGAACTGAGTGCATGACTAGCTCTTACCGGTAAACGTTGAAAACAGAGAACAGAAAAAATTTACTCGTCCAAATTGGTTTTCAGGGAACGTGAAGGGAGTAAAAGAATATGAAGGAAATCGTAATTCGGTTCATACAAACACATGTTGACAAGGTGCGCTGCAAAATCCTCCATTGAGTAATGAAATATTTTAATAGTTCAAAAATAGTTTCGCCAAACATACGGCAGCATTTACTGATTCTACGCTAATTAATAACACTGGCACAAAAATTACGTTTATAGAAAGCTATTCCCCATTACACGCAAACACACAAACGCTGACTCAAAAACAGCAAATTTGCCAGTAGTGAACGCTATTAAAATTATCAGAGAAACAAACTAGTAAACTTACTTAAAGTTTCGAGGTGTTCATCAAATTCTCGAAATCATGAGTAGTAATACTGTTTTCTTCTCTTTGCCCTATTAATTCAAGACGTCCTGCTTCCTTAAACATAGTTCTACGGACAAAACAAGTATTTTACGTTGCTTTCAATACTCTTTACAAACCAACATGCAAACGTCTGCATTCACTGCAATAACAGTATGGCGATAAACAGAACTATGAATTCAAATACTCTTGGAATTGTGAGTGATGGAAGAAAACCTGAATGGTAAATGGCTATCCCAAAACCGAACGAAAACATGAGAAATTATTTTCCCCTCAATTGATAAAAAAATCGTCGTCACCACTTTTTGGTTTTCATCCCACATAAACTAGTATGTATCTCTCTTGATCGTGCGTAATGCACGTGAAGCCGTTTCCATAAATCCATGGGGAAATATTGAATTACAGGTGATGTTATTAGGATTGTTGGTCGGTTCCGCTCCAGTTAAACACAAGTAAATAACTCTCATTTACTATTGTTCGTAAGATTTACACTAATATTTTTATTTCGGAAAAAAGCTCGCTTCATTTAATTTATCTTCTCATGACCGTCGCTAACATTCGCTAATGACTATTGTATTAAATGTAGCTCGCCGAACGTCAATCGCAATGAAGGAAAATTAATGTGGGTTCTGCTGTAATTAACTTAACTATGATGTCAATCATTAATTCAGGCTCAGCTTAATTCTGCGAACGCTACTCATTGCAGTACATCCCGGATAATTGAATTGATTGGCAGCTCGAATATCCTTGAGCGTAATAATTAGGATTAGATTAGACATCAAATGTTGGCTTTTCAAGGTAGGTATTGCACCGTTATACAGCATACAATATTACTGTATAAAGTTGAACAGATAAATGTAAAACTCGCCACTGTACATAGTAAAACATATAACGTACGTACTAACTTATAGGAAAGCTCTATCAGCAGTGAGAGTCCTACAGTGGCTTCGAAAAAGTGTTTCAAAACTTGCTACAGTAATTTAAAATCTTTACTGGTCTATTGTTCGGACTAAAATTCTAGATCTTGTTCAGACGACAACATATCCTAATTTTACTCTTGTTTAATTTTCCAGAATGTCATTGAAAATACGCTATACGACATTAATATGGAAGTGCTCAGTAATTTCTTGAATTCAGAGCCTCATGGAAATACTTTATAATATCAAATTCTCTGTAATACGTAGAGTATTACATTATATTGAATAAATGCATATTTGTTTCTGAATTAATACGTCAAGGTTAAACTCCTAAGTAACATTGGCATCGTTCTAGAATGCCGCTGGTTTTCAGAAACTCGCGTACAAATTTATCCTAGCTTGCCAGATACAGTCATCATTATACTCGTATGTTCAGTAAAATGTTTGGCTTAACATACGATCATTTATTTTCCATGAGTTAGTGGTGAGTGACCAGCGCTCCCGTCGGCAAATACTCCCTAGACACCAGTCCATTACTATTATTTCCCAGCGGAACATTCTGCGTTAATATCATAGTTGTACTCGAAAAAAAAGCTCAATTCTATTACTTGGCTATATGGCAAAGAATCTACTTATACAATAGGCAATGTATCTATCTCTCTTTCTTTCTATCTATCTATCTATCTATCTATCTCTCTTTCTTTCTATCTATCTATCTATCTGTGTGTGTCTATCCTATTACTTCCTATCTATTACTGAATAAAAGTTATTGAGCTGAAATCAGAACGTATACAAGTATTAGAAGCATTGTACTGTGGATACCATAGGCGCTTGATTACTATAATATACGCCATTTTTCCCGTTATTAGCCTTCTTTCCTTACACGGGCATGTTATTGGTGGATATGATACAGAATGAAAGTTCTGTACATACTCAGAAACAATATTCAGGTTCTGATAGTACCATGGATAAAACTGAAAAATGTATTATATTTCATAGATCTTTAACTTCATAACTTGTCAAACGTGGCATTCCCACGGATACTATCTAGGCCATGTTACTGGTAGATAAAATACAGGATGGAAGTTCGATATATATTCCTGAAAAATATTCATTTAGGAAACACTTATTCGTCGTAAATATGTAATGCATTCGTTTTTATCATAATTTCAATGAGTTAAATGTAAACCGTAGAAGCTCCAGGGGAACTATCCTATAATAGTAGCTTAAGAATTATAGATTTTTCTTTCTGATTCCGTGACCCCTGATGCAGATTTTTTCAGTTATAGGTAAAGTGCATGAGTGAGCTCAGAAGTAACTTATGCTCTATACGTACTGTATAAGTAAGCCCTTTTTTCTTGGCGTTCCGACCTTCAGAGATTCTTGTTTAAGCATTGCTGGCATTGGCTGAAAGTCTGAATCTCTCCAGGTCAGGTTAGTCCAAAGGAGGTCGCGCTCGTGGACGGTCAGTGCGTAGCTAGTCCTTTAGCCTGTGACTGGAAGCGTTAGCTGGCTGTAGCTGACCAACTCTGAATTAGCAAAATGATCAAAATCATTTAAATAGTTATATAGCATTTGCAATCAAGAACTACATGAGTGCAGTTATTTTTCGCTGATTTATTTCTTCAAGCCCTTGCTAGTAAAAGATCGGATCACACTTCGTGAACATTAGTTTCTGTGAACAATTTGCGCTGTTAATTACTGAATGAAATGACGGACTTCTAAGGAAGATTGCTGACGTCAAATTGAACTAACTTTATGAGGAAAGAAAACTGGAAAACTTGTGTTCTGCTAAGTGAAGCTAAGCTTATTAAAAATTTTAATGTATGAAACTTTGAGCTGACGGGGAACTTAAATGAGTTACAGAAGAAGTAATAGGAACTTATATAAAGAGTTAACTTAGGTTTCCAGAGAATGAACTAGATAACTATTGAAGTTATCGTGGATAACAGATTCCCATGAAGTCGCATAAGGTAAGTGTTTAAAATTTTGTTTAAATTTTGAGTATCAAACTTCTTTTGCATGGATCGGATTCAACACTTTTATTGAATAATCGTTGCAGTGTTTTCAATGTGACAGTTAATCGTGATGCATGAATCATAACTAGGCGATCGTGGCTGACAACATACACGCTATTACTTGTCAAATGACAGCCCCGGCATAGATATCACGGGAGAAAGTTACAGGACATTAGGTTGTGAAAACTAGGAGCTTTAAAGTGATTGGTTCTCTTTCGTGAAATTTTTTTGCAGCTTAGCCTGCTGTGTGGTTTGGAAAGGTTGCCAATGATTTCTCAATCCTTAGGATCATTTTTTGAAGCATGATTAATTCATGGTGAACAATTACGTTACTAAATTGCCGGTCGTCGTGGCTAGTGTCTCACACTGGTAAAATGTCGTTTTCACTCCAAATCTCTTCTAGAAATGATTTTATCATTATAGGTATAATATTCGTTAATAAAAATACGTGTTTCTTCCTGAATGTACTTTTTTGAAGTCTTCGAATTGATTTGAAAGTATCTAATGTTCATCATTTGTGAATGCTCACCGCGTAAAAAATATTTAAACTAGGAAATAATTCTGATTTTCCTACTCTAACCAGATTGAAATTTGAATTTTTTTGTCTTATTCAAACGATTTCGAATAAGTAAAAGCAAATTTAAAACCAGCAAATCATGTTTGCCTTTTTAGAAGTGTGTTTTAATTGTATTGAAAACTACCTACAAAAAATAAACTAACAGAAGCTGAAAGCAGCAGATGCGATCGATTGGTTCTCCATGCATGACGAAGTGTCCATAACTTTCTAGTGCACATTCTATAAATATTTCCGGTTCAGTGAATGATGAATTGCGCGAGTGGAGGCAGCCCTCAATAAAAATCTGTCAAAAGTTTCTATGCATTGTCATTTTTAGCTTCGATTTCACGCGTTTGTGAGCCTTTCGAAAAGGGTACTTGTTTGATTACGAACGAATGTGGGATGATTTATTATTGTGTGCTAAGAAGTCCATACCTTTTTCGACGTCGAGGTCTTTTTTAATTTCTGCCTTTGGCAGGTGATAGACTGTGGACTCAGATTGTAGAACTTTTGAATATTGATGACGTACCGAAGCAAGAACATAATCTTTGCAATTCGTTATCCCTGTTGCCACGCTTTGCATTTGCACTGGTGCATTACAAGCAAGAAATTACTCGTGACTTTAAAAAGATTTCCTACAATTTTATAAGTTTTCTCCAATTTTTTAACCAAACGAAATCGTTTAAGTTGTTACGTGCTAAAATTTTCAATGTTTCTAATCATTAACTATTGTAAGCTATTGGATAAACTAATATTAGCTTTTATGATGCAGCATATCAATAAGTTCCTAATTTCTTTACTATAATATACATTTGAAGTTTTAGTTCACGATATTGTTAGATCGATGCAATAAGCCTGTTTGGAAAAAAATAACCTTTTCTATTTTTATATTACGAAGAAGTAAAGTGCTCTAATAGACCAATTTTTTGTAGAATCTATTTACGATGCACGTGCCACTATTAAAAACTTTTTTCAGCTCTGGACTGCCAGTGTTCATGAAACAATATTCTATTCTCACATATTCTTGTCAAATGATGCCCCGAGTTGACCCTCTTACGGATGAGCGTAATGCCAAGTCCCATTAATTATTAAAGAAAATCGTTTTCTTGGTAACTCACGAGAAGTGCTGGCATTCATCTCAGCGCGCTCTGTCATGCGACGCTCCGGCTTCCGATTTATGGATTACTTGTGTTCCGCGTGGAAAAATATTGAATTATTGATCAATGTTAGTGGATGCTTCTACTCAAAGGTTGAATTGTAATGTCTAAACCGCTTCAGGCCTGGAATACTGTATAAAGATACAAACTAAAGTTGCTGCGAATTTATATTCAAGTTGTAGGCAAACTCTGCGTACGAAAAGAATGAAAACGCAAAAAAATTATAGTTTTTTTTGCTGCTCAAGGGTTAAAGACTTTGTGATGCTTGGGCTGAGACATTTAGTTGATACAGAGTTTAAACTAAATTATTTTCGACTTTCAGGAAATATTAACCTCTCAAGCATTGAAGAAGCTGTAGCCTGGAATAGAATAGAATAGAAAAAGGTAATGGGAACGAGCCGTTTGGTTCATTCTTGCGGTTGTATCCAAGTCCCATGCCGTCTAAAATAAAGGCATCAACCGCGCACGTACACCTCAGTCACGCAAGCCATCTCAGTCTCGTGCACGCACTTTACTCACGCACAGACATTTCAGTCGAACATAATTACTGCAATCATACACTGGCTGAAAAATTTAGGGATGTAGAATTAATACTGTACAATACTAAAGGGGCTTCCTATCAAATACTTGTGAGACGATTTTTGAACGTGTTCACAGTAACAGAGAAACGATGTTTCAGAGCAGCTGGTTCCAAGTATTAGCAATTTTAACTGGAAAGAAGTTTCTCAGATTGCTGTTGGTACGTATGCAATTTTTTCTCTGCTCTAACCACAACCTTGGAATTGAGAAAATTAATCCATTTAGAATTTTCATGCATCATTTTTGTAAGCCCCTTTTGTTAAATATTGTGGCAGTTTTTACGTAATTTAGATTATTACGTAAAAATTATTATCCCTTTATAGTAAACTTTCGTAATTCCTAATCTTAGTTCTCCGGTTTTATACTTGCTGTGATGCATATCGAGTGCACATTGCAGGCGACTTAGTGAAACGCATTCTTAACTAATCGGTGAGCTTTTTTTGTGGAACTGCGACGTTGGTTCAGACTCGAGAAACATGATTAGTGTATGTACAGTCAACCCTCGATAAGACGGACTACTAGGGGGGAAGGGTGGTCCAGATTAGCCGATTGTCCAGAATAACCGATATGCCTATATATATGCCTATATATGCACAAATAATCACCTTAACAAGGCCTAAATACATAATACATTATACGTCCGTCTTATCCGATATCCGGATTACCGAGGTCCGTCTTATCGAGGGTTGACTGTATGTACTACACAGATGCTACCTGTGAAAAGAATGACACCGAAGATCATTCCGTGAAAGCAAGAAAGATGAGCGAGAGCAAACACGACCTAATATATCAATATCGATAATCTGTTTGTCAAGAAGTACACAACGGCAATGATGAGCACTCACTAAGTTTATTTTTACAGTCCGTGGGTCAAAAATCAACTGTAAAGTGTAAATGATATTTCAAAGGAAAATAATTGGAAGAAGTAATTGTAATAAATGCAGGTATGAGTACTAGAGGGTATCTGTTTAAAAGTTACCGACTCACAAGAAATTTAATTTTAAGAGTCTATACAAAGCTCTAGAAGTGTGTTGAATCATCTCAAAATTCTGTTAATTTTATATTCCACCCCATTTCAAATTTAGAAGCTCAGTCATGTGACATTTAATTTCAACATGTAATGGATTTCATTTAGGTGTTTAATTCAAGCATTAGCCTATTTTTGACAAGTTTTCACCTATTTATACCACTTGGGCAGATTGAAACATTATTCTAATGTAGTAACAAAACCTCGTTTTAGATTAGCAACAAAGCATCATTCCTTTCAAAGAGGTAACAGACCATCTTCCAAATGTGATAACAAACAGCAGCAGCAGGTCAAGAGACCGCCGACTCCACGTAAAGTTCCAGTGCAAAATGTTAATGTGAGAATATGAAGGAAAAATTTCCTATTTTATACCTTTTTCAAATAAGATATGTCTACCAACATTAACTTAAGAGTATTATAATTCAAATTAATTTATAATTGAGCATGTTAGTTGTATTTTTCCCACGCACATCTGGCGCTGTAGTGGGATAGGAGGCGTTAATTCTTCCTTTATCGAAATATTTTGATGAAGAAGGCTGGTGTGTTCCCGTGTGAAGAAGGCAGGAGTTTTCGTTTACATGAGCATAGTTTTTGTACATTGAAACTTTTTTCTGAACATTAGGTGACGAACCTTTTATGCAGAAGAAATATTTGACTCGATTCCCCATGGTGACATTCTTCAGATTTTACAATTGACCGTAAGGTAAGCAAGTGCACAAGTCACAAGCAAGAATAGAATGAGGCTATAGGAACGAACCTTCTGGCCCATTCTTGGGTCGGATAATTACTTCGATAATTATTCGGTTGTTTATCTAAGTCCCATGCCGTATTTCTAGCCGCGTCAACCATGTCGGCAGCGGGATTCGAACCCGGGTTTTTCCGCTCACAAGCAGATTCGCTCACCAGTCGACCAAGCTGGTGATGTGTTTAAATGAGGTGAAAGGAAACTTCCTTAACGTCGATTTAATGATCAAGCAAGGCTAATTGAGCTTTTAGAATATTTTATGCCCAATCCTCACGCAAATTCATGGTTGTAAGATTCTTTTTGTTACTTTTCTTGTCAAAAAATTCAAAAACTATTCATCCCATATATGATATTAGAACAAGTTTCTCGCAGTCGAACAGGGTCTATTATTTCCCCTCATTTGACGTAAGATGCTGTTAAGCAATATCAAAGTAATAGTGTCTATTTCACGAAGGTGAGAAAATTATTCATCTGAATTTATTTCCGAAATGTGAACTTTCAAGTTTTTCACTACGAGTTAATAATTGCGGCAGTTTATATAAACCAAACAGTGAAATGAAGCAATTTCTCATTTTTGTTGCTTGATTGCCAGTTGTCACTCAAAACGTTTTCCATTTCTCATCCGTGTTCCACTTTCGGAGTGTTGTCAACTTCGTATGTAAGTTTCACTATCCTTCAGTGACGTTATTGTTTTTTTGCTACGAGAAATTATGAAGTCTGTGATGGCCCACAAAATATAGTGTAGTCAAATCCTCAGGACTTGCTAGAGCATACTTTGTAATTCATGCCTAACTTGGGCAGATGCCGGGCCATCTCTCACCCTCTGCAAGACTTCCCCCGTGACACATTTCGCCTGCCCTCTAACTTTGCGCTTGTTCCAAAGTTTGCTTCATTGTTCACTAGATTTCCGGCAAAAAGCGTGCAAATCTCCATGCAATTGACGACGGCCCCCTCCAACTTTGCCAGGCGATCGAGCTGCATGCATGTTTATTGAGTCATTTTGTAAACCGTGTCTCCCATTTGTCTCTCATGGGAGACGCCGTGTAAATTATTCATGCTTTTCTGCGCGCTAGAAATACGTCCTACTCGTGACACCCCCTCCGTAACTTCTTCCGGCCTCCCCTGATCTTATGCTAATTTTTTCTGGTTTACAGACTCGGTTAGCGCATGAATGCAGAATTCCGGTTATTCTAAGCTATGCCAATTTGAATTACTTGTGCAGCAGCCTAGACAGTCGTGTTTGCTGACTATCAGGGTAGAGAAAGAGCATAGACCGGAACTCTCCCCTCGTTCATCTTATGCAGCAACTAAATTACCGCAACTGATTCACTTTTTGCATCAACTTTCTGATGAACCGTAGACCTATCTTCCTAGAAATTTCTCGTATTAAAAATTTCAAGTTGAAGTGTTGTTTTAGTTTATTTATGAGCAGTTTATTACCATGAAACAAAAGCATCTTGGGAGCTTCATTTTCTGTAGGATGGAGAATGCATTTCTAAGCATAGCATCATTGTTTTGAGTATACGAGTATAATTACATAACGTATCTCTTCCATAGAGTTTCATTAACAAAAAACGATTTTTTAGCATTGGGCTTGGCAGGGTATCCACTTGTCTCTGTGTCCCGTCCTCTGAGCTCTCTGAAGGCCACTCGTGGCAATTTCGTTCTCTTGAATTGTCACGCGCATAATTGCCAAGTTTCATTATTGATCTGCTTGAAATGAAACTCTTCAACCGGAGTTAATCAGTTCATTAGTAACTGAACTAGGAATCAAAGTTTGTTTGTTGGTTTGTTTGTTTGTTAATTTTCAATGCGATATTTCTGAAAGATTTCCTTTCGCTTTCTGTAAGTGTAAAATTTTTTAATCGTTCCAAGGTAAGGCTTGCAAGCGACTAGTAATGTGCTTTCATTTGAGAGACCTCTCACTAGACGTAATTTTTTAATATTAGAAAATACAAAAAACAGTCAAGACAGGGACTGTTAACTTTCATCCAGAACGAGTTTCATTCGTAAATTCAAAAAATATCGCGCGTGAACTTGAAGCATGACACTAGTTTAAATTTCGCATCTATCAAAAAACTATGTTAGTAACTAATCGTAGCATTTTCAAAACTTCGTTGAAACATTAAAATTGGAAGAAACAGAAAACGAATCTTCTATTTCTCGTACAATCTGTAAGAACAAGGGGAAAATTTAAAACGGGAAGACTATAGTGAAAGCTGCACTAGCATCAAGAACGATCAGCCCGGCGAATTGCAGCCCAACTTTCAACAAATGACCTGATTGAACCTCACTGGAGGAGCCTACAAACTGCCCTTCTTTCGGGTACATTCTTTGATTATTCGTGCTGTTATTTCACCGACGTTTGAAGACTTGAACGGAAACTTCTGTAACCTTTAGTGTTATGTGGGTACGATTTTTCTCTATTGCCTCGAGTCGTATAACGGCGTGATGAAAATACCGTGGTAGAGGTTGGAACTTTCACACTGGAAAAGATCATGAAAAAGATTTTTTTCTGATAATTGTTCCACAATTTATTGCCTAAGTGGCATCAACTTGAAAGGTTTAAGCATGCATAAATAGTAAAATATAACTCAAACATTGACAACTGAATTGTTCAATGAGATTATCACATGAAAGTGAGAAAATAATTTTTCCCTTGATGGTAGACTGTTGGTTTGGTACCTAATTTTTGTATTAAATTTTATTTTGACGCATCAGCAGGAGTTAAATTTTGAAGTATGTTATCTGGTGTATGGTGCACGTGATAGCCCAAATGTGAATGATAACTGAATTATTTAATAAATATGGTTAATGATGAATCTTCTTTTTTAACTTCTTAATTTAATGCTTCATTTAGACGTACAAGTTTGAAGGCCTTGTAAAAGTAGTCGCGTTGCATGCGCGGTATCACTTCATTTCGTGACTTTGTGTTTTTTTTTGTCCGGGACGATTTCTTTTTAAGGCGTGACCTTTTCTCTACGTTTTTCCTTGAACACCAGTGGTTATTTGTTGTTTTTGTGTAATTTTCTTAACAATTTGTTTTTTCTTTTTACCTTCGAATTTATTTATGAACTATTTGCCAGTGGCTTTTTGCAACGACTAACTTCCGATATTTTTCTTCCCGTGACTTCTGACCTTCCTGTGACTAATTTCCTTTCTGCACCTCGCCTTTCAGTAATCTTTTTGCCTGCTTCTCCCTGGAACTTTCTTCGAGTCAACCACAGTTCGACAACTTGATTTAGATTGTTTAATACTATTAATAAAATGACTTCTTATTATTTTTCACTCTAACGTTAGTTATTACTACTACCTAACATGTAAAAGTATGATGTACTTTTTCCCTCTCTTTACACACTCCCTTCGACGCTGCAATTTGTTTCTTGAATAAGATGGGATAAATTTTGCTCGAGAGGGGATATATGTTTAATCAATTTTACTCTCCATCAGTGATATGAATAAATGAAAATAAAATATTTAAATTCAAACCATGCTTTGCATTCCATTTACGACTCAAAAGGGGTATGAAAGCTGTCTCTTAGAATTCGAATACACAACATCCTCATCTTCAATTACTTTCACGATGGCTGTTAGGAATTTCAAATTACGCAACAAATTCAATTCAGATTTTATTCCTGTCCATTGAATCGTGGAATGAGGCTGTGGTTAGGTTTGCATTTTATTCGCTAATGTCATTCCACGTACAGTAAGGATTCGTCGAATTTGGTATTATTGGATTCTCTCTACGGCGGCGAGTAATGGCTGAAAGTGAATGGGGTTTTCCACGAAGAGATCATGCGAGTCGCTTTTCGCTGTCCTGAAATTGCTTTCTAATTCACTTTGTTATTTTTTATTCAGAGTCGTATGATGTATAATTGAGCTGCTTCAGCAACAGGCACATTTTCAAACTAAGTTGAGTATGTTTTTCAGTACAAGAATTGCATTGGTTCATTCTGAGTTCACTAGGTCGACTAGAATTTTTAACAGCTCCCTTAATTTCATGAATTAGGCGTTTAAAATGGTTTGTTCATGGTTGAATTGATGTTTTCAAGCACAGTAGTTACATTTTTCCGATTCCAGACCTCTAACATTTCCCTCAATACTTTGCAAATAAAAAGCAATTATCACACACAAACAATCTATTTCGAACAAAAAGTGTCGTTTATTTCTGCTTTTAATTTGAAACACTTTTACATGATAGCAAATAATTTAAAATCCAGTTTTAATATTGAATATTCGTTTTCGTTATTTGTAACGGATATGCATTAATGACCGTTTTTTCTTATGCATTTAAAACTATTTCCTTCTATCTAAAGAAACAAGTATTTTGCACAAAAATAGAACGTAGGCTATTGTAATTATTGTATTTACATTTCTCGCTTTAAAATAAAATTTTCACACGAGGCTTTATCGTTCATTCAATTCTGCAGAAATGTGTTCTTTTGAGTGTGATGTACGAAAATTAAATTAAAATCCCCTAACATGCTCATCATAACCGATTAGCATGGGTGTTCCTTCATAAACTTGTCGCTCAAACTGTTTTATTTGAACTTCATGTTGAGCTCAAAGCGACACTCGGCAATAGCTGAAATATTGGCTCTGCTTCCCTATAAAGAAAGGTTTCCTTATTGAATTTCCAGTGCCTGGGTTTACGATTAATAATTGCGTTCGGTGTGCATCTTCGTGTGTTGTTTGTGCGACGTAACAAACCTTCACGAGGTAGAAGCTTTCTTACAGGCTTGATACTAACACTTCTTGTGTGATTTCTCCATTACAGCTTGAGTTTTGCATAAAGCCCTTCTACTAATGCTGGTAATTTGAGAATCTTTGTCACCCCACATTTTCAAAAGAGATCCGAATCTATGTGATATATGTAGGTTTCAACTTTTTGTTAAAAAAACACTAGTACATTCATGAGTAAGTTTTCGCATTACCTTTCATACTTTTTCAATGTGACAATTTTCTTTCTCAATATAAGAAGTTATTATTTCTATTTTTGCATAAATGAATTGCCCTAATCGTTTCATTATGAACTGAAGTGAGCTAATTTATTTGAATGAATTGTCTTAGCGCTCCTTTCGAAAACGAGTTCTTAATAGAAAATCCTAGTAAGTGCATGCCGTGTTTTTTTGGTCGACTTCATCATCTTTTCTATTCTACTTTTCACTCGTGAGGGAGGTAGACACATACAATAAGGGTTTTTTTTTGAGAACACGGGCATCTTTTACGAGAAAAAGTGCGCACTTCTTTCAGCATTTTTTTGCACACGTTTTCTTACTAACCCTTTGGAAACATCTGTCACCTGCTGCGCTACAATAGGGGCTAAAAATATTCTTGGCACATTTCCCAATGTTTACATTCATCTAGTTCTACACCGTCGCAATTTGCGTAATGTCAAATTTGGCGAGCTCACGTATCCTAATGATTTCCTTTTCCTCGTTATGCGCGGCTGGGGTGTGTCTGGGTGAAATTTCATCCTCAGAGGTCAAATCTCTGTCACTCTGCTTACTGCTGCCATAAATCACGGCAGGCCTTCAAAACTGAAGCAATTGGCACCGCGCTGCCAAATTAGGCTTGTCCACATCCCAAGTTCCAACTGCGAGCTACCATGAGTGAGACACACCAGGATGACCATGTTGCTGAGCTCATGTTGTGTATCCCAGTCCTACCAGCAGTTGCAACTTGTAAAGTCTCTTTCTTTAAAGTCACACACGTCTTATACATCGTGCCATGAGAAGAGTCGAACGCAGTACTTGGAACACTGCAATATTGGTGGAATAATGTAAACAGTAGACGAAAAGTTATAGCCAACAATGGACTTAGAAATACAGAATGTGTTGGTGGAAAAGATAAAATTTTCGGCCGAGACGCTGAGACGAGAAGGGTTCTGATCCAAAAACAATTTATGTTTGACGCCAGAACGAATGCATGCTTTATCGGCGACTTGAACGTGTTTTCAGTAGAGCTTGTTTTCGATCGCTCTACTGAACGCACGCAATAAAAAAAAAGCGTTGCATATTTTATTGTAATTCATGTCTTATGCAGTGGTATTCATAAAATAAACAATAACATTGTGCGAAACACACTGAAAACTATCAAGAGGATAACAACGTATAATTAAACCACACTATTATTAAGTTTATTTTCTTAGTTTTCTGTAGTTTTTAACAGATAACTCATGAATGACACTTTGAATTCGTTTAAATTTGAACGCCCTTTTAAGTTTTTAAGACAATAATAAATTTTTCATTCAATTTCAATCTCGGCATCTTATTTCTTAAGTGTTTTCATATGTAGTCTTATTTGAAGGCAACAAATATCGTTTGATCCAACTCAGTACATCTGCTGTGACAAATTTACCTAAATTTTCTAGTGTATGTTCATACTTTGTCATTCAGTTTTCAAAGCTATCGTCAAGCCTTTCCAACATTTGTCGTGTGAATACAAATAAAAGTACAACTTTTCAAATTTACAAAAGTTGTTCATTGATATTTGGCCACTATCTGCCTCGTCTTCGCAAAGTTCTCCGTGATCATTGCTCGCATTTTTCACTTCAACTCAGATCTACAGCAGCTACAGCGGCAACAGCAGCAACCCTACTCTGAGCAAGTTATGTACTGATATTTGGCCGTATTTCTTCACTATCTCCGAGCATTGCCATCCGCTCCTCAAAGTTCTCTTTGATCATTCTGGGCATTTCTCACTCGAACAGAGACGGCGTGCAGAGCGCCAACAATTTTTCTGGCTGTCGTTAAGACTGGCGCCCGGTAGATATTCTTTAGGCAGAACCTAAGAGGCGTGCAAATTGTTCTCGCGTTTGAAAAGAAGCAATTCTTCCTCCCATTCTTCTCGGCTTTCTTCGTGTGGAATTGCGTTCAGACGTTTCTAGGAATATTCATAATGTTTTCGAATATTCGCTTATTTATGAGCTTGCACTTTCTCCCGGTGCATTTTTAGAAATAAATGCAGAGTTAGAGTTGTATTTAATCTTCTTGACGTTATTGTTAGTCTCTATTATAATTTTTCGGTTACTGGGTGCAATTCTTCTATTATTCACGAGTTTCCTTGTTTACAGATTTCAGAGAACGTTGCGTACGCACTGTATATACGACCAGATTTAAGGAGTGGACTTTCTGTAGTGATGCGTGTAGTATAAAATATAAATTTAAAGTGCATAAATGTTTTTTCCCGTAAGTTCCAATATATTGCGTAAAAAACTAGTTCTCAAACTGGGTTCATTTTAGTTCAACCCCCGAACAAATGATTCATGTCTTGTTTTCGTTATTGTTTATAACCAATGAGTATTCTATGATCTTCGAATTGCGCAAGACTAGTTTTCAATACGAGCTATGAAATGATGATAATTTTTCATTCTGCTGTAAAAATTCTTGTTACTTCTTCTTCGGTGAAAAGTATATTTGTTTTGGTTGAGAATGATTGAAATTTAGTAAACCTGTCCCAGAAGTTGATTGACGCTTTCATTAATAACTGAAGACCATAGTTTTCAGTTACTAAAGACGACGATCAAAGAAGATTGATGGCTATCAAACTTCTAAAACTTGAATTATTCAGTAAGAACGCAGTCAGAGTGCGCAGGAAGTTTTTGTCGATATAACTGGCTTTTTCGACACTAATCATTTGATTTCTAGTCATGATTCGCACAGACTAGTTAACTTATTTTCAACATGACAGAAATGTTAAATATTATACCACCGTTCTGGCGTTAAAATTTTATTCCAAGATGTGCATTTTTCTTTAGACATCGATTATTCTGATGCTATGTAAATTTAGAACTTTTGTTTACAACAATTTTACGACTTTCATGCGAAATGCAAAATTTTTAAAGTGAAATTTCGATCTTTTAGCAAAATCACGAAATGAATTCTCGTCTTTGTGAGCGTGATCTCTCTGCACACTCCGTTGCTACGGAGATATTCGCTCTATCTTGTAGATAATTCATTTCATGCTATTCTATCTTTCTATGCAACTCCTTATCTATTTTGACGTGCATATTTGAAAAAGAGACCTATAGTTTGTCCCTCAAACACTACTCCTGAGGCAAATTTACTTCTGATAAATTAAAATCATTTCGCAGTTCAAACAAATAGCATGCTCAATCACGAGCTAAGTAAACGCATCTCAATATCAACGAAAATAATACGGGTGATTTTTTTGCGTAATCCCTTCACCGCTTTTGTATGAAAGCTGTGGGTGTAGCACTTGCTCTCTCGCTCTCAATGTTGATTTGTATCCAGTATTTACACATCAAAGCAGATATGTGTACAAGTACGAGAAAAATGAGTCCTGCAATATCTATACACCATGGGATCTGTGCTAAAAATAATTGTCAAAAATACCGTGAAATAGTTCAAGGAACATCCAATTTTATCATGCATATGAAATTTCATTTTTTACGACGTTACTTTCTCATTCATTTATCTGGCACAGCAGAAAATCTCAGGGTCTTTCTACTTTTGAAATTGGATGAACTCGCCTTCAATGTGACGATAATAGCCTAAATTCTTAGATATTTAAAGAGGATTAAACTGGCATTATAACTAAAGCTGAAATTAAAATAAACTCAATTCATTTGAACAGGCTTTGTATCTGTCGAAAATAATCTGTCAAACTAGAACAATTAACTCTATTCTGAGCTTTTAAATCAACTAGAACCAATTGTGTGTTGCTCCAATTAATATCAAGGACTACGAATATGTTCTTAAATCATATTAACAGAAACATAACCCTAGCTGTAGGAAATTTTGACTTTGTTGGTGACTTCATGGAACTCGATACTTGCTTTAAAATGAGCTTGGCTAAAATGGTTGACTTGGTTGAACTGTATCGATCACAGGACTCATTTAGCAAACGTGGCTCAGGCAGACACACGTCGGCTAGCTTAGAAATGAGTCCCTGCATTCGTCAGCACAGAGATGTGGTCTCTCTTTGTATGAACATTCTGGCATCAACACAAACGAGCTCATAATTCATGAGGTGGCTCCCGCTTCCCCTCGCACAACAGCGCGATTTTTGAGCTTAAAATTCTAGTTTAGACGAAAGAACTCAGAAATGTTGGTAGAATGAGCGCACAATACTCGGCTTTATTACGCGCCAGGCACGCAACTGCTCAAAAAAGAATAGAGCGGCTCTCAATTTTTCTTTGTTTCCCCGAGGACACTAAAAGGATATGTTAAATTTGGGCTTGCTTTTGCCGCGAGGCTTGATTTTTGCAGGCTCGATCTTGTAATTATGAAAGGTTGGTTTTTCCATGCTCAGGTAATTAGCTTGGGCTGAAATTTACGTCCCTGAATCGGCGTCAGAGTCGAGGTAATCTGAAGCCCTTTGGGCAAAAATGGGCAAAATTGTCCCGAGCTTCCCGTAGAAGTTGAGGTCTAATTGTGCATCACTCTTTTTATCCCTATTATTGCACTGCAGCAACTTTGTTTGGAACACTGTGTAAAGTTTTACTCTAAATTGTTGATTTTTGTAATACTTGTGTACTATATATAAAAAGTGACGCGATTGTGCAGTGGAGTGAGGCGCGGAAATACCTATTCATAATGTATATTGTCACAGATTTTATCAGATTTAAGGAGTTATATCCTGGTACCTTATTTTTAGGTGAGTGGGATTAATTTTCTCTAATGCATCTCTCGTAGTAATAATCTTAGAGATGTACATATTTCAACTGTATTTTTCCGCACGTCTAATCAGTCTATGATTCAGAACAGATAAACTTCTTGGTTTATTTATCGTTCTTCTGTATGAATTCATTGACAGTAAAGAGATAAACTCCCCAATAATTTCCTATGATTATGAGGAAGCCTTTTTAAATTTAAATTTAAAAAAAATTACAATAAACACACGCAAACATTTCAATAGCCTGGAAGTTGCGCTGCATCCTCATAGCATTGCATGAACTAGTACGTCGGAAGTTGATTTAATTACTTCACTTATCATCGAACTTAATTCTAGACCATAAAGTCCATGACTGAGAGCATCACACCTCAGCTGGGACCAGCAGACTAAAGTTTATGGAGATAAGAGATCGCGTTGTTCAGAGGGTCCTCTGCGCTTCTAAATACATTGCATCACATTGTTAAATTTTGTTTCATTGTAAAAGATTGCAAAGCAAACGAAACCTGCTGGAAGTATTTAAAGGAAATTGTTGATTGTTGTTTTCAAAGTAGAATGTTTTGTCCAAATGATTGTTTCTCAAGATAAGGTAAAACCACCATGAGTTGAAGAAATTTAGCATAAAAAATTAATGAAGTATATTAAAGTAAGGAGCGATGAAAAATTGGCCTTTGTAACGAATATATTGTTAATTAGAACTTACGTAAGTTCTAATTTGCTCTGTCCAGTAATTTCAGATGTAATGATCTGTAAAAGGAAAAAATAAAACGAAGGCTTTAGTGTCTCGTAAAAATTATTCAGTTCCTCCAATTGCTTGAGCACGAATAGCAAACTGAGGAAAAAATAGAAAAGAAAGTTAATGGTACACGCTCTTGAAACAGCGTGTGGCCAAAGTTGCTAAACTTCGATTTAAACAGTTTAAAACGAGAGTATGTCGTGATTATAAGTGAGAACAAACTGTTAATTATTTGCAAAATATTTAGATAAGAATATAACTGGAAAGGATACTTTCTTCGACTAAAAATGAAGGTAGAGAATTGCCTGAAAAATGGCTGTGGACGAACTCTTGCACACGGTTTAGATAAAAAAAATTGCAGACACTGAAAAACTTCAACGAAAGTTTAAACATGACAAGCTGAAAAAATCGTTGAAATGAACTTACAACATTCCAAAATAAATTGAAAAAGTTTAGTGGGTTGTGAAGAAGACGGGTTAGCTGTCTCTTTGAAAGTATGTATCATGTCCAGTGAACTATAATCAATATCCAGTAAATTGAGCCTGCTTTATTGCATTTTTTGCACGAGTGTCATCAACGATTGAGCAGCAGAACCTTCAAGAATCTGACGTTATTAAAAGGCCTTGCTTCAATCACTCTCTATTTAAACTTTTAATTTAATTTCTGCACAAATTTCAATCCAGATGTTCCTTGAGATTCAGTCATTGTCAAGAATCATTGGTCTCTAACTCGAAGTTCTGCTACCCCTGTTCAGTACCAATTACCATCCCATTAAATACTAAACGAAGATCTGGTTGGTTTTCAACAATTTGAAATGAATGTTTTGCCAAAAAACTTTTGTTTTCACATCCATACTTTTTGCAAATTTTTTACATGAGATACTAGAAGACTTGGTTCACCTTCAGGAGGTACCAGGAGTAAAAAAGGTTAAGAAACACTGGATTATAAATAATCGAATTGCACTTTCATTTTGAATTTTTCAATTTTGCTTCTCGTTATCTGAATTATTTTTGAACGGGAGAATTTTTGCTCACTGCAGAGTTCTGAAAACGACTCATGTCGTGTCTCGTGATGATTGAGAACTCGTTTCATGTTCCCATTAAGCAAAATTTATTTGGCATCTGAAGTGTGACGTAAATATTTGTGTGAACCCCATCTAGGTTTGGGCTTACTCGTGCGGCTAAAAATTTCTATGATGGCCAGTAAACACGAAATTTGGAATGGCTCTCGTAAAGTTCCGTTGGACAACACTACGATTTTCAGCTTCGTCTTCTGCCATTCAATTGACTATCAAAGACGAATATTGTATTTTGTTGTATATATACCGGGAGTGAAGTGAAAGTGTTTATTATAATTTTTTGACTATTTCTCGACTACACAATGTCTTGCTTATATTGGTTACTCTTGTAAACTTTAAAAGGAACACAGAGCATGTCAATTTTAAAGCAATAAAGAGTAAATCATTTGTACTGCATTCAATAAACTGGTGTATTTTTAAGTTTGAGTAAATAAGTAAAAATTGCAGGTGAAATGCACCTTTCCATCAATGCTCGATCAGTTTAACAAGTTCGATGAAAGATCTAACTATTTGGCACATGGGGCGTAGAAGCCACCTTCTTAACCTAAAATATATGATCTATTGGCACTAAAGTTGGTCTTGCATGAGGATTTGACATCAGATTGTCCTCTATGTCCAATATTTCCACTGCCTCATGGTAACATTAATATTTTTCAGTTGTGACACCTGTCGAACATTTTATGACCTTGTTTTTTACGCCTGCTGGACTTATCCGAGCGCGATTGCTGACAAATGTGTTGAAAAGTTAATGAAATTTGCACTTTGCTTATTGAAATTTTCTAAAAATTGCTAGAGGCTAACCTAACATTAGATAATTTCAAAATGCTTGAATAAAAAATCGCTTACTGGTGCTCAATTTGTTTGTTTGCTGTCATCTGAGTGTTCTATGCTTACGTGTCCAGAAACATTTACTTGATTAGGAAATTTTTATACCGAAATAAGACTTACCAGGGCATAAAACCTTATAATACAACGCTGAATTTGATCTTGTTCTGCATGGCTTCTTTTCACCATCTAGTTCTGGATCGCAGGAATTGTGATTTTGTAGCCTGCTCTAAAGTTCAAAGTCAGCGGGGAAAATGAAGGTTCTTGCTTATTGTCTTTTTTTGTAAATATGGCAGTGCACCAAAATGTCCTTGCTGTCAACGAGTACAAAAATGTGTTGATGTTTAAAATCTATGCTCAGGCACACTTTCAAAATTACAACATAAAATTTCAAGGAATGTTGTAAGTTGACCAGTTGTTTGCACGATTCTACTCTTTCATTATTCAATTTTTTTTACAATATATAGACAGCGCTTTATCAAAGAATAAATGGTATTCTTAGTTGTAGGAAATGAAATTTTTGTGTTGAAGGCGTAAAGTTTTCAAATTTTTCAAATGATTAAATTTAACTTCAGGGATTTTTTGCTTGCACTGGCCAGAGCAACGCAAAAATTTTAACATTGAACACTTCTATTTATCAAAAAATTTGAGATTAAGACTGAAAAATAGGTCGTCTCCATTCTACTTTATACTGAGCATATCTGATACCATGTGCAATTGTGGTGTTTGTAGATCCGAAAATTATATACATGTTAAGTGTCGTAGCAAGATGAAACTTGGTAATGCAGAGTGTGACTGGTTAATGCGTAAATATTAACCTCACACGTCACAAAATACTTCAAAGAATACTTATTAGACTCGCATCCGCTTGCAGTAACATTAGAAAATACTTACTGGTGCATGGGCACGTTGTAGGCTAATGCTCTTAAGTTCTATTTTGTGCAGCAAGTTTTAAGTTTGGCTCGTTACACTTGAGACAAGGAATTGCGAACATTTTATTATTTAATTTAGCAAAACATTTTAATAGAATGTGTTTGCTCAACACGCCTCTGTTGCTAGACATGAGGCTCATCAGTTAACAAAAATGTAAAGCATTGGTTAGCTACGACGAACCAAGCAAGCCGTGAACATAAACCGAATTAAGCCTCCACCCAATCCTGTCCCCAGAATTCTGACTATTTTGATTGCTCTCGATTGCTGCCAATCACCCAATGCAATCACGTCTATTGCTCCGAATACTGACTGACCAGTTACTGGGTCATTTTTGACGCGGACTTGCTCCTCGGTTTTATGGCTGAGATTGCTTCCCTTGGATGATTGCATTTAATATTGTGTGCTGTGCTAGCCCTAGAGCCTCGAGTAGTTTTTTTGATTTGCATGCGTTTCACATTAACAACCAATTGTTTCATAAGTAAATTTAACCATTAATTTCGGTGTTTAGACACGTTAGTATTTAAACACATTACCAAGAACTTTCTCATTTATGTTTAGAATTACGAATCCACAGTTAATTTTTAGTTCATACAGAATTTATACTAGTGTAATTTCTGAAGTGATATGGTTGTCGATGCTTCATTCGTTGCTTACAATAATCTGTGACTGCCTCTATTAACAGGTAACATCGTTTAGGTCGACCATTTCAGATTTTGATTTCATCACCTGACAAATTAAGGTTGTGTGCATCAGGGTCAAAATCATTGTATCTGTCGCTCGCTGTAGTTCTGATGGCTTATTCTGAATTATCCCTAGTAGAGTTTAATTTAACACAATGCAAAACATATTTTACGAACGGCTCTTGACATTTGCAAGTGAATGTGGATGTACAGACAAATCTACGTTGAGAATGAAAGCTTCTTTGCGTAGTCAATTTATTTGGATGGCATCAAAGTTGTGCTTTTTGAGCAGTGAAAATCAGTCTTTGTAACATAAAACTTTATTGAATTTTATTCCTTTTCTGTGGCTGGAATAGAGTGCAAAAAAGGTAAACAAATAGAAAATTGAGCAAATAAAATAATTCTTACTGCTTATAGGTTTACATTTAGATTTTAGCTCGATTTAGATTTACTTGGAAATATTGTTTGAATTCACGTGCTTCATTTTTCTGACAATGAGGCTGTAGAACGTGCTTCTAATTGGCAAAAATATTTTGATATTCAGAAGATTGATATTCAATCTGAACACAAAATTTTAATTCAATAAATGTCATTTGCATATGCTTTCTCTTCCTGGCAATGTATAATACGATTAATACATCATTCTTTGTTTCAACAATTATCAGCAATTTTATTTGGACATGGAAACACAAGCAAACCTCTTCAAATCGTGTCCTTCGTACCCAATTCATATCACATCGCCTGAGGTACGACCTTGATACTTCAGTGATATTCTTTATTTTTGTTGATCATTTTGATTTAGTAGGACTTTTGGTACAAAATAAATGAAAACTTTCAGTCACATGCACAACAGAATTGCAATTCTGATTTTTTCTCATTACATGAAATGCTGAGTACAACTGACGTACATGAGGATGATTAAAACTGTATCGAACATGGTTTCATCTGGACCATGCGAAGACACACTGTAAATACATAAAACTCAGTTTTATTTGGGCGGCATTTGACGTAACAAGGCGAGTTGTAAACACACGTTACTCTTTACATAACGAGCTGCTCTGACAGGGATATTTGCACGCGGTCTTTGCATGTTCCGACCTAAATTGCATCCTGTGAAACGCGCAGACTTGGGCCAATATTTACTGGAGTGTGCCTCGCTCTAACAAATTTATTGACATTCACAAATTCGGTTTTGAAAAATTTCTGTGTCGATGCGCTGGAAATTATGATGCATCTACGTACACATACGCAGGCCCTCTTTCACGGCTTCTTCAGATGATTGTTCAGGGAGTTTACCCTCTATAGCTTGTCTTAATCTTACAATTTTGAGTCTTTCTTATGCTGATATATACCGATAAGGTTTTCGAAATCTCACTTTTGTTTGCCTGTTAATAAATAATTATTTTTAGTTTTCAATGCTCCAATATAAGGCTATGAAAAAGTATTAGTTTTTCTGCAGTCAAAGCTGGAAACGCATTTCTAAGGGCTAGTTGCAATGACTAGATAACCTTTCGTAATAATGTCACGAATGAACATATCTTATTTTTTTTTGCCCCAGCTGCGTTTATAAACTGTTAGATGCCCAATTTTTTTTGCGTGTAATTACACTGTCTTCTACCTTGCAATCACTTTAGCAAGTCTTGGCTGTGCGTTCATTTTTCCTTCATGATGAAAGATCGTTGTGGAGAAAAGCGAGAGATAAACGAACATCGAGACACTGGCTCGCTTATCGACCGACCCAGTCTGAACTTTTGAACCTCTTCTTCTAGAGTTTTTTTTGAAGGAAAGTCATCTTCAGCGAGACGGCTTCTTGATATTAAAGAAAGTGTCAAGATAACGCTTTTTTTGTGACAAGATCACAATGCAGAATGTTATCTGAAATGTGTTGTGTAAGGGAATGAATGGTTTTTGTATTTCGAAATACAATGTTTGCGTTTAGATTTGAATTTGTAAGCTTATCTAGTAGAACCAACATGAACTTAAATATCAGTAGATTATAATGTTTCTTTCTACAATCAATTTAATACTTTTGATTGTCATAACGAACTCCTACTATTGATGTGCACTAAAAAAGATTTTTTTCGTAGCCGACCATTCAATTAAGATTGAAATTAAATAATTGAATGGGCAATGATGCAAGCAGAGGTGGTTAGCTCAAAAATTTATTTCAACAGCCAACATTTAAAATATATAAGCAGTTAAGACTTCCCCTTTATACCCTAAAATTACCACCATAAGTATAATTAAGATCATCGTGTTCTCGCCAGGGATTCTCAAGTCGATTACTTCATACACCGAATTCCAGTCGGACGAGCTGATCGTCCTTTACACAACTTGCGTTTCCTTGCATTATGTAATAAACCTCGTTAAGAAATTGTTTACCTTCACAAAAATTCTTCTGGAGAGTCTCTAATTAGCGCGTATAATGAGAGGGCCATGAACGATTTTTGGAGGCCGGGGTCTCAGGAGCAAGCAAAGTCCGAGTTTTAAGCCATCACGAGCAGCGAAATTGAAACTGCGTCTCTGGCAATGCTGAGCGTTCCGCCTCATACGAGTCTCGCTGAGTTTCAAGTCCTTCAAATGAAACTTCTTAATACTAGGTCTTTAAAATCACTCTTTGCTTTCTGGGGGAAAAGTTTTGAAACATTTTCATTCCGTCAACGTGCGAGACTCTTCTTGTTGTATTTATAAAATAAGGAATAAATTAATATGGAATCTCAAACGAGTGTTTCTTTGTAGCTCCTAATAAACTGATTACCAAAAATGAAATGGTGAATTTGGCAGATTTTGTTTATAATGCTGATTGAACCTCTTAAAACCTTTTAGTGTCGTAATTGGTAATTAAAGTTTCCACCTGTAAAGTTTTTTACCCAATTTTACCCAATTCTAAAATCTCGGTGAATGTTAGTAGAGTTTTTGTATATATTCTAACCCTTTATAGACTTTAATCCTCCCTCGAGCAAATTCTTGAAATACTGTCCTTTCAGCCCGTTGAGCATCCACGATATTTTATGGCAGCTGCTTCGGCTGCACAATAGAAATTTTTTGAAAAATTCGAATTTAAGCTTATTATTTATTATATACTGAACCTAGATTACGAAAGGGATCGAGTTGTCTAAAAAAGCTTTGAAGGAAGTCAACGGCCCACTTGGCAATACGACAAAGGATCCGTCCAATCTCATCCTATTGACGCCCCAATCTCCTCATTCCCAAGAATTGACTTTGACTTACGCTATGGGATTCCAGCCTCCCGATAGTCAGCAATTGCCTGAGCCTCTGCCTAGACGTGCACAGCTCAATAGGCTCGGTGGGCCGTGCCCTGATTCTATTATGGGTCTTGGCATAGAAGCACCGCAGCTGGCTTAATTTTGTTAAATCCTTCCTCAAAACCCCTGTATTCAGCTTAGCTTAGCTTAGTTTTCTTGCAGCACTGGTGTCGAACAACTGAAGCTGAGTATGTTTCATCGCTTCTAAATGACTCGCTGTTAGTGAGCTTCTTTTAATGTTGCGGCCTTCGACCAAATTTTGTTAGGTCGCTTAGCATCGGACTTGATTTGTCAAAGAGATTTTACATAATAGCTAGGATGTGAGATGACTTAAGCTAGGTCTAGGACTTTCATTCTGATAATCAGAGCAACTAACTTAGTTTTATTTTATAGTAAACTAAATCTATTACAGCAGTTTGCGCTGTTTTCAAGATTCAAGGCTAGTATATCAATCTGAGTGTAAGCCAGGTTTTAGTAATGAATCCGGTCATAGTCATTTAATTTAGCAAGATAAAGTTTTTGAAATTCATGCACATTCAATAAATTTGCCTATTCTGATACATTTGTAGGTGATAGCAACGCTTAGTTGCTTAGTAGCTCATTTTCGACAAATTTTTCGATAGAAGGCTTCCAGAATGGTCAAAAATTCGAAAAATATATAGTGCACAGCATAAGCTACTAATGAATGAAACTATAATAGTACGTGGAAGTCATAAGATATGACTAAAAAAATAGCAAATGTTTATGGTACATTTGAATACAGTACGATCAGAAACAATTTTGATATTACTTGATCTATGGAATCACACGCTTAACCAAGCGTATACTTACGCGTACACAACCAAGTTTTTCTGTGTTTCCGTGTGTGTATAAAGAAATAGTTTCTCAATTTTTTTTACTTTCTAGCGTGAAGTTGAACTCCTACCTCATTTGCATCAAGTCTTTGATCGATAATCTACTTAAAGTATAAGGTTTGATGTCACAATGTGACGTCATTTATTTTGGAAGCCCACTCACTTCCAATCAAAGAGATATGCAAAAATATGTCATTTTTATTCGTAGAGTGTAAGTTGAAATTTTCAGGTTTTTATTTTTCACTGAACAGAAAGACACTCCATATCTGACTGAAATCATAGAACTTTGTGTTGCATTTCTAAGGTTGACATTTCGTTATAAAGTCTGCAACCCGAATCTCTTCAGACTTTTGGCGCTCAGATCTTGGAACTCGGCATCTTTGCGTCAGTTTTGATCTTTGAGTCTTGTGATAAGGATGCATCTGCTTCGAATCTTTCGGGTCAGATATTGAATTTTAGTGGAAAATTAAGAAATGGAATTCAATTTTGCATTTTATCATTTGTTCCTTTGTTATCTGCAAATCAAAAATACAGAGGAATTAACAAAATTCATCGCATTGAAACTAAAATGGGTTTCAGTGTTCTAGTGAACTAAGAAGCAGAACGCTGACTAAGCAATCAACTCGCAAAATAAAAGTTTGATTTCTTCTACTGTGCGAACAAATTATCCATACGAGCAACGTACCAGAAGCGAAGTCGTGCGCTAACATGTACGGGCAAAATTTAGGGAGCGAGAGAAACGGGAAGTGGTTGGTTTTATAATACTTTTTTGAAATCTCTTCTAAAATAGCACGGTATGATATTTTAGTTCTTGTTGTGTTACATGCGCATATCTCTAAATTAAAGACTGGTGCAGTTTCTCAAATTGTAACCATGAATGAATTAATGTGATCAGATAATTATGTATTTTTCTGTCATGTATTCGTAAACAATAAGAAGTTGACGAATATCCCATGTAATGGGCTGTCCGGAAAATTCGTGTCAATTTTTAGTAGTTCATCTTTCGACTTATTTTAGAACATGTTTCTGTCCGAAAATTTAAAATTTGACCACACCTCCATTTGGTGCACACTTCATGCCATTTTTTCGTTGAAGGAGGTTTGAGATCCTATGACCTGTGTTAATTCTGCAACCCTTAAAAACGGAAGATAAAAAAATTCATTTTCTGTACATGATGCTTTTTATTTCCATAAAGGACAAAATGCCTCATAAGCAACCAAAGAAATATGTGCAGTTTACGGTAATGATTCTTTATCCGAAAGAACTGGACGGAAGTGGTTCGTGAGGAAGCCTTATTGATAAAGAGCAATCAGGCAGACCATCCTCTACAGATGACTAAATCAAGTCATTAATTGAGAATTACCCACATTGTACTACCTGAGAGCTGGGAGAAAGCATCAGCGTATCAAAATCCACTGTTCATGAGCACCTAGTAAAGCTTTGGTTTGCAAATCGCTACGATGTTTGGGTGCTACATGATTTGAGTGGGAAGAATCTTTTGGATCGCATTTCCACCTGTGTTTTGCTTCACGTATAAACGAAATGAAAAAAACACCTTTTTAAAGCAAATTGTGGCGGGAAATGAGAAATAGATTGTTTACGAAAATGTTCAGAAAATATTAACCTGAAGTAAGCGACATGAGCCTCCCTTAACCACCCCAAAAGCGGATCTTTACCCCAAGAAAATTTAGCTATGTGTCTGTTGAGATTGGAAAAAATTCTGTACTATGAGCTTCACCCAAGTAATCCAACAATTCTGAGAAATACTGCTCACAACTAAACCAATTGAAAGTAGAAATTCAAGGAAAGCGTCCAGAATTAGCCAACAGGAATGGTGTTTTTTCAATCAGGATAATGCAAGACTTCGTGTTTCTATGGAAACCAAGCAAAAATTACTTCATCTTGGCTAAAATGTGTTGTCCACCCTCTACATTCACCAGATATTGCTTCGGATTTCCACTTATTCAGGTCTTTGCAGAAAATAGTCTCAACCCTTTACGCCCAGCTGTGACGAACTCGTCACACTGAAAAGCAACGTTTATAGCTCCTGTAATTATAAACAGTCTCGCAAAGGAGTGTGACGAGTACAGAACATGTTCTGTTTATGCTCAGTCAAGTGTTGCATTATTATTCGCACCGGCTTATTAGTTTCAACACAAGCAGTGCAGAAGGAGTGAACTGCTAAAATTAATTCAGGCAGTAAAGGGTTAATGGTAAAAATTTTAATTTATTGGATGACTTAAAAAACCTTGATGAATTCTTAGCAATGGAACCACCGCAATTCTAGAAAGAGGGTATTTGAAGTTAAAGAAAGGGACGCACTATGCAACAAAATGGTTCATGTTTGGGTGATTAAAAATGTAATGGCTTGTATTTATTAATATTTTTCTTTTCTTTAAAAATCAGCACGAACTTTCCGAACAGCCCAATAAGATAAGAAGAACAGAATCCAGATTCGAAAACTATGCGATCAATGAAGTATTGATTTGTCAATGGGCGATAACAATTCCAATGACTTGAATTTCCAATGAATCAATTCAGGTTACGAAGGCCTTCGTACTAAAAAAATTGTTCCTACAACTTCATTCAGTTTTGTAGTGGATAATAATCATTCAGACGAGCTGCTTTCTAGTCTATTTTAGTTTCCGCACTATTTAGCTTGGTAGTTTTATACACTGAAGTTATTAGTAATTGAAGACGCTCTTGTAGCCCCTCGAGACCACATCACATTTCCAGATTATGTAACGTTGTGGTTCTCTTTTGCTCCTTGTTCTCATCTCTCGGACATTTGCGGAGAGAGCAAAGCGGTTGGGAGCAGTTTCAGTTCCAGATCGTCGCAAAGGAACTAACAAAACTGAAGTCGAGTGAATTCTAGCACCAGATGACGTTACGAAGTCCATTCTAGGCCTCCTACTCGGGTCCAAAAGAAACCTTTTCGCTAGGAGTTTGTGCTCAGCGCGAGGGTAATTTTATTTTTCGACTTTCTTTGATAGGAAGTGAACTTTCTCTTTCAGTTTTGCAGTAACCTGAAAACGCTTGAAAATCTTCACGAAAGGCACCAAATTGAGAGTTGAAAGAAAGTTTAGCAAACGACTTGCTCGCCAATTTGTGACAAAATTCTGGGACTCCCGGCTTCTACCGCCTAAAAAAATGTCTCGAAAAACTTGTTCTTTTTTTAGAGCAGACTTGAGGAAATCCCCAATGGATCTCTAAGTGTGTAATATAATTAAAGTTGTAGAACTGAGCTTAGAAGAGTCCATCTATTAGAGAAGCTGCTTTCTGTTCTTCCTTTTTTGAGTTTCGAAGTATTGTCTCCAATCGAAATCAGTACTAAAATATAAATTTAAATTTTCCCATAGTATTGAACAGTTTAGTTCTTTGGTAGCTAATTTTTTTATGTATTTTAGAATGTTTGAGATCTAAAAAATGTGTGCACTGACAGATATTCAATTTCGTGAAGCACGTTAAAGTTTAATCTTCGTATATGTTCCTGAATCTCGGTGAAATGCAAATTACATTTATTTAAAGCGAAAGCATTAACATACTAGGAGAGTAAACATTGGATTTGGTGAATATACTAGTGAGGATTTCATGAACTGTGTCACTGAATTCCTGGCTGCTGCTGTTGCAAAAAATTGCTAGTGATATTTTTGACGTCTAATTGTGCAGTTATGTGTTCACTTTCCGTGTTCACTTTCCGTGTTCACTTTCCGTGTTCACTTTCCGTGTTCACTTTCCGTGTTCACTTTCCGTGTTCACTTTCCGTGTTCACTTTC